>MU858889.1:118196-160828 GCA_033297175.1 Cladorrhinum sp. PSN332
AAATTTTTTTGTTTGGGGGGTTTTTGTTTTTGGGATATCACACACGGTTTTTACTTTTTTTAATCCCAGTTTTTGTTTGTGTTGGTTTTCCCCCCCCCCCCCCCCCCCCCCACCTTTTTTTTTTTTTTTTTTTTTTTTGAGAGAGAGAGAGAGTAAACTAACGTGTGGCGTACATAGGCTTCGTCTTCTTCGTCGGCACTCTCAAAAAGGATCACCTCAAGTTCCAGTTCTCCCAGTTTGCCTGGACACACATGGCTCTCTTCCTCATTAATGTTCAGGCGCATTTCATCATGAACAACGTCTTCGAGGGCATGATCTGGTTCTTCCTTCCCGCTGCGCTCGTCATCACAAACGACATTTTCGCCTACATCTGTGGTATCACTTTCGGTCGCACTCAGCTCATCAAGCTCTCGCCCAAGAAGACGGTTGAAGGATTCGTCGGCGCGTGGTTCATGACCGTCCTGTTCGGCATCTTCCTCACCAACATCCTCATGCGCTCGAAATACTTCATCTGCCCCGCTTCCAACCTTGGCGCAACAGTTTTTGCAGGCGCAGAGTGCGAGCCCGCCTCTGTTTTCATCCCGAGAACTTACTCGACCCCTGATTTCTGGTTCTTGCCTCCTGGATACCATGTGAGCCTCACCATTGCGCCGATGCAGATCCACACCTTTTTCTGGGCCACTTTCGCTTCCTTGATTGCTCCATTTGGAGGGTTCTTTGCCTCAGGTCTCAAGAGAACTTTCAAGATCAAGGACTTTGGTGATTCGATCCCCGGTCACGGTGGTGTTACCGACAGAATGGATTGCCAGTTCATCATGGGCATGTTTGCGTACTTGTACTACCAGGCTTTTATTGCTACTCACAAGACTAGTCTGGGCGAGGTTGTTTCTGGGGCGATTTCGTTGAGCGTGGGCGATCAGTTGTATTTGATTAGGCAGATGATCAAGTACTTGGCTGATCAGGGTGTTTTTACTGCTGAGGTAAGTCCGAACACATGCAAGTCCATGACCGCGAGATGGTGTCACTGACAAATAACAACAGCAATCTTCCAAGGCCCTTGAGATCTTCGAGGCTGCGGCGACTGCCCAACGATAGAGTACATATGGTATGTGCCGGATAGGAGGATACGATTGGTTAAGAATAACATAAGGAAAAAGAAGCAAGCATACGACGACGGGTTCAACACACTTACGGCTTGGGGCGTTTTACATTAATTATTTTCAAAGCGGTTGAGCATTGCATTGTCTGTCTTTTCCGTTATGTTTCCGTGCATGATGGGAATTCTTTCTTCATATTCTGCAATGTATAATACCCCCCCTCCCTGATGATAACAAACACATTATAATCGAGTCTTCTCCAGCGAAAGGGTTCATAACAAAGCAGATTCTCTTGAAAATCCATTCATGAAGGGTATTATTAATCATCATCATCTCTGACAACTCACACAGCCGATAAGTGCATTCAATCTCATGCTCGAGACTACTAAGACTCGGGAACAAACTTGCCCCTCTTCTCCCGCATAGCGTCCAGCTTTTTACGGTCTTCGTCGAACCTCTTGAGAAGTTCGCCTTGCTCCTCCTTCTTCTTCTCGCGCAGCTGAAACCTGTAAAAGTTGGCCGTGGCCAGCTCTTCTTTCCTCTTCTCCGCCTTTTGGAGCATTTTCCTCTTTGCCTCCTCCGCTTCGTTTTTAGACGCAGGTGCATTGCGTCCTCCACCGCGAGTGACCGTGACGAACCCGTCTTCGTCTGGTAAGCTGCGCAAACGCTTGGCAATATCCGCTGCTTCTTTTTCTCTTGCGGCGAAGAAGGAAGAGAACGAATCGACCGATTGTTGGAGCGCGTGCGGGGGTGGATAGCGAAGACGGTTATGGGATTTGAGAAAGGGGATTCCGAGCGGTTTTACCGACGGTAGAGATGTCGGCCAGGTCGGCGGGATCGTCTTGGATTTCGACGTGGAGAGTTTGGAGATTGCTTTGAGAACCGAGGCGACCGAGTTTGAGTCTGCGAGCAGGATGACTGCCGAACCGCCCGAGGCGTGGAGGTGGCGGGTCCATGTTTGCGGGAGGAGGATCGAGTTGAGACTGTCGTTTGATGATTCCAGTTCGGAGGCTTTTCGTTTTTTGTTTGAGTGCGCTTGGAGTAGGCGGGCTGAGCTCACGGGGACGGCCGCGTCGAGGAGGGAGGATGGATCAGAGGAGGTGGAGAGGCGGTGCGCTGCGTCTTTGCGGTTTGAGGATTCAAAGGTTATTGATTCGAAGCGGCCGGCGCCTACGAGGGACGCGAACAGGGCGCGGAAGTGGGCTTCGGTGCTGTCTATTGGGACGTTTGTGACGAAGAGGGAGCGGGAGTCGTTTGAGGTTGGGATTTTGGGGGTGTTGCGACGGACGTAGAGGTGGTGGGTTGTTGGTTTTGGGTAGGAGGTGGTTGGGGGGATTGAGATTGGGAGGACGGAGAAGTCTCCGATCGTTAGTGGTGGGGAGGGCATTGTGTTTTCGGTGTGTGTATATGTGAAGCAGTTGGTGATGCTTTTTCTGGTGTTGCTCTGGATGCCAAGGATGGATTGATATGCGAATCGCGATTGAATGAATGTTCAGTCTTCTCGAGCTCGAGAAACTTTTTGCTCCACTAAAATTTCCAGAACCGAATGCATGCAATTGAGCTTATCGATAGGCGATAAGAATTGAAGAAAGTTGAAATGCCCCACCTTCATGCAGCCCGCCTTGTAGCTGCAGCTCAGTCATACTTTTTTGGTGGAGGGGTTGAGACGGATTGACTCCGTTTGGTCGTTGAATTTGAGACGTGAGTGAGTGAGTGAGCTCGGTTAGAAAAGAATAAAAATATCGTCAATCTTCTCAAAAATTCAGTCAAAATTCCTGACATCCAGCTATGGATTCACAGAACGCAAATGATACAGACATCATGAGTCTGTTCCGTCCACCAATTGTTCGCTCCGGCACTGCAGCTCTAAACCGTGCCTTGTTCACCAAGAAGGTGGACCTGGCTGCCGCTGCTTTAAAAGATCCTCGACTTATTTCACAATACCGAAAGTCGTTGTCAACACACAAGGAGCTCTTGTCTCTCGAGAGGATATCTCCTATTCGTCCTCATCCTGATCAAGCACTCGATAAGTTGGGACACAAGTGCCTTCTTCTCAAACCAGATGTCAAGCTTGGAGGTACATAGTCTTACTTCTCACATTTGTGGTAGAATTATCTCTCTAACATCATCCCAGTTCCTGAGACTTACGGTCCCGGCCTCAAAGAAGGCATCCAAAAAGAAGACCTAACTGTCATTCCATACGAACTAGAAATCGGCTATGACTACTGGACAACTCGTAAGCAACCCTTGAACCACATCAGTCCTCTCAAAAAATCTCACATCTTCCAGGTGACGTCCTCGAATCCATCCTCCCTGAGTCCCTCCATGATGAAATTCCAACCGGCTTCAACACTGCCGGCCACGTTGCCCATTTGAACCTTCGAGAGGACTACATCGACTACAAGCAACTCGTAGCACAAGTCATAATGGACAAGAACCCACACATCAAAACTGTAATCAACAAAGTCGACAACGTAGGCAGCGAGTCCGAGTTTCGAACATTCAAATACGAAGTCCTAGCCGGCAAGGATGACCTCCAAGTCCAAGTCAACCAACACAACTGCTCTTTCGAGTTCGACTACTCCAAGGTCTACTGGAACAGCAAGCTCGAGACGGAGCATTCCAGAACCGCAAGCATGTTCAGCCCCGGAGAAGTGGTATGCGACGTCATGGCCGGTATTGGGCCATTCGCCGTCCCCTCGGGCAAAAAGGGTGTTTTCGTCTGGGCGAACGATAAGAACCCTGAGAGTTTCAAGTGTCTCGATGCTGCGATCAAGAAGAACAAGGTGTCTCAATACGTCACGCCTTCTTGCTCTGACGGACACGACTTCATCAAACAATCAGCGGACATCGTACTCGAGGCCTCACATCAAAAGAAGTACGCCACCATCTACCCTAAAAGAGCCAAGAACGACAAGTCAAAGGAACCACTCCCGCCAACGCATATTTACGTCCCGCCTACTATTTCACATTTCGTCATGAACCTCCCTGCGATTGCAATTGAGTTTATTGGCTCATACAGAGGGATATACCACGGACATGAGGATCTTTTCGAGCCAACAACGGATAAAAAGTTGCCCATGGTTCATGTCCACTGTTTCAGCTTCAAGGCGCAGGATGAGACTCCTATCAACGATATCTGCGAGAGAGTGACAAAGTACCTTGGGTATCCTATGAAGCCAGGGAATCCGGAGAATGAAGGCGAGGTGTCGATTCATAATGTGAGGAACGTGGCGCCAGCGAAGAGTATGTATTGCGCTAGTTTTAGGATACCGAGGGAGGTTGCGTTTGCGGAGAGGTCATGAGGAGGATAGACAGTTGGTTATGCGGTAAATATATGGAGAGCAAATATGATAATAAAACATCTTCCAATGCCTTTTGGAGAAGGCCTCAATATACAATACCTATGAACAAGACGGACGCCCGCTTTCATCTTCTTAACCCAGAAAGGATAAATGGTAAAAGAAAATGAAAGGAAAACAAAAACCTCCAAAAAAAAAACCCCCTCCGCAGCTAACTACCATTAGCACTTTATTGTGCTGCCCGCTCAGTGAGAAGCTGGTTCGATCGCCTTGTGGGGGGTGAGGAGGTACCTGGTCTCTTGGTTGCCAGCCCAAAGCCCCTGGAACAACCCTTTATATACCAGGTCTACATAGCTAACACCTTCCAGCACCCCCCAGACCAGAAAAAAAAGACTGACAAATAACCTAGTGGTCTGGGGGGGGGTTCCCTCCCCTTACTCAGGGGAAGGTCCCCCGTTCTAATCCTCGGCCGACCCACGGAGTAAACGCACCGAATGCATTTCGTACCCGGGCACCTCCCCAAAATGGGGGAGCTGCCCGGTTAGCTTTTGCTTTCCCCCCCCCCCCCTTCTTTCTTTTTGATTTATTTATTTATGTTTTGTTTTCCGATCAGGCTTGTTGTGCCTGAGCTAGTATTACATGGACAGACGCTCTTGGTATCTTTACTCAACGTTTCTCAAGCATGATGAAATCTGGTATTGGCATCATCGGCCTTTTTCTTTTCTCTTTTCTGTTTTTTTCTTCCCCTCTTTTTCTTTGGCTACATAGCTTTCCTTTTTTCGTTTATTTGACATGAGCGGAGGGGTTGCGTATTCAAGGAACCAAAAACTTCAGTAGATAGTACCGAACGACTTAGGGACAACCTCGCAGTACGAGTAAAGATGCACACATGCCGTTATCTACTGCTTGGTATCACATCTTGCGGGACGTGATGCCTCTCCATTTCGGAAAGTGAATATATCAGACTGTCTCACAGTTAGATCCAACACAAGGGTTATGGCCTCCCTCCCTCAAACATTGAAATAATGTACAGCTCACTGGGTATCATTGCACCTCCAGACCCATCCATCTTCCTCATTTCCTCCTCTTAAAAAATCTTACTCAAAACCCTCTGCACCTGGTCGCCACCTTGCTCTTCCGCTTTCCTCTTCTTAACAGTTTGCACCTGCGCAAACGTCCTTCTTCTCTGCTGCTTTGCTTCCCCACCCTCCACATCCTCCTTCACCCCTCTCCCTCCTTCCGCCTCACCATCATCCTCATCCCCTCCCTTCTTCCTCTTCCCAGCCTTCTTCGCCTCCATCCCGTTTAACACCTTCGCCCTTTCCACATTCTTCGCAAACTCCTTATTCTCCTTTGTCGACTTGCTGATCTCGGCTCTCATCCTGCTTTGCTTCTCTGCATTCTCCGCAGCGATCTGTTCGGTTAGGTGATGCCTATTTCCCTGTTAATCCTTATTCAAACCAAACATTGCTCGAGTAGCCTGAAAAAAAACATACCACTTAAACCCGCTCAGATACTTCAAACTCCACACGTCATCCCTATACCAACTACTCTTCTTCCCGCCGACAGTCTGCGCGTTCAACAGATCAACCACCTTCTTGGCGTCCTTCTTTTTCAAAAACTCTACCCATCCCTCGCTGTACGACCGCTTCTTGTTTCCTCCGGACTTTACTCGTCGCGCATGTTCAGAGGGGTCCTCCGGTGCCAAGAAGATACGATTGATCTGGCCGTACGGTTCGAGTAGAGAACGCAGCTTTTGCGGTTTCATGAACGGTGGTACGCGGGAGAGGTAGATTACGCCTGATTTGTGAATTGCCGCGTCCGAGACTATGAGGTTCTTCTTGTGGAGGGGTTTGGAGAGGGAGATGTCTAGTTTTGGGGGCTTGTGTGCTTGTTTTTGGAAGGTGTTGGTGTTGGAGGAGTCTTCTGGGACGTCGGATTTGGAAGAAGGTTTTGAGTTTTCGTTGCCGTCGTTGTCGTCGTTGTCTCCGTGCTCGTCATCGCTGTGGTCGGAGACATCGCTATCTTCGTCTTCGTTGTTTGTTACTCTTCTGCGCTTTGCGCTGCGCCCACCTTTCTGGAAATCATCGTCTAAGTCCGAGTTGCGCGCGAGCTCGTCGTCGCTTTCGCCTGCGTCGAGGAGTTCGTTTCGGATATCCGCTGGCATTTTTGTTGTGGTTGTGAAGGGTAAAGCTGGGAGAAGTAAGGAAGAGATCCAAAAGTTGAATGTTGACTTTGCGCTGGAAGGAATTGGCTTGAAAGTTGGAGGTCCCTCTCCCCAAAAATTTCTGGAGACTTTTGGCTGGTCTGTGCACGCCAAGAAGTACCCCAGGTTTTCAAGAAGCTCGTCTCTTCAGATAGAATTGGGCTTTACTATGTGTTCAAGGTTCAATTGGAGAAGTGATATGTTCGGGGATCCTAGTCACTTTTTTCAATTGTGCCTCAACTTCAGCTCATTCTCTGAGCTTGAAATCAATGCTCTTTGACATCATGACAGTACCTCGTCTTTTCCGGCAAGGATATGCCCCTGCTGGCACTTTCTTATCTTATCTCAATATGCACATGCGCTTCGAGTTGGACGTAGCATGATTATTGCTTTGAGTGACTTCTCTGGTGTGGTTTTCTTAGCTTGATGTATGGAAACTCTCAGCCCAGATTGGTAGAATCTGAGAAGTATTTATGGTCGCCACGAAAAGGTGTAATGAAGCATAAGTGAAAATCAACCAAGCACAGGAACTACTTGCCCATCTTCTCAATATATCTATGCCATGGCAAGGAGCCCATCTCTCTAAAAGGAGCAAAACCCCATCTACCACTCATAATCATCCCTCAACCCCTACCTCTTCCCCCCTCTCCCTCCTCTTCCCCCTCCTCTCCCGCCCCTCCCCTTTCCCATCGGAGCCTTAATCTTCAACCCTTCCGGCAAATACGCAACCTCCTCCCCATCCCTCATCAACACCCCCACATCCTGCCGTCTCCCAACAACCTCCTTAAACAAACCAGTAGGCACCAGCCCATCCTTATCGCCCTCAGTCAACACAACCCCATTCTCACTCATCCACCACTTCATTCCGCCATCGCCCTCCTTCAAACTCTTCTCAACATCGACATAAACCAACACCTCGGCGTCCTTCCTCATCCCGCTGATAACCCCTTCTTTGTCCTCCGGTAATCCAATACTGAAATGAACGTGATTTCTTCCCATCGGTTTGAGTCCTCCGCTTTCGACAATTTTAGGCCAGAAAGCAAAGTACGTGCCGTGGACTACCATCTCAGGGACAGGAACGGAACCGTCGGGGATTTTCCCCTCTGAGTTGGGGAGGGCGATGGGTTTGAGGAGACCGTCGCTGTCTAGTTTGATGCTGTGGCCTTGGTTGGCACGGATCAACCACTTTGATGCGTCCTCTAGGGTCTCGTCTAGGTCTGGGTTCGTGTCTGGGTTGGGTTTGAGTGCGAATCTCTGCTTATCGCTATCCCGAACCGCCTGCAGAACCTCAGAGAATGTAACAGGCGGCTGCAAGGAGCGGATGGGCCCCCATTGAAGCTATTTTCCCCTCCACTCAGTCACCATTCCAATCTTTTCGAGAAGGGGAGGGAAAAAATACTCACAACTTTATCCAATTGCGCAAACCCCCCGTCATCCAATTCGATCCCTGCGCTACCTGCCTGATGTCTCAACAGTTTCGACAACGCCTTGCTGAGCTGGACTTCACGGCCTCCTCTTCCAGCTCCACCACCGCCTCGGCCGCCTCTTCCACCCTTCTTCCCTCCTCTGCCTCCTCCTCCACTAGCGAGAGCAACACTCTCAAACTGATCAGCAATCTCCTCCGCGGCGTCTCTATCCATTTCAGCTGGTGATGATGGAACGAGGCTCGCTTCCAGTATGACTAACTCGTCAACAGTATCGATTCCCCGCTTTTCTTTCTCACTGCGAGTTGCTGGTCTCGAACGTAGACGGTTTGTTTCCGTGACCACCCGGGAGTCTGATTGAAGTTGACGAGGTCTAAACGTTGTGATTGGTTTGGCCTTTGCGAGGAGACGAACTAGAGAGGGTCTGAGCATATGGTCTCAAAACGCAAGTATTGTAAAATAAAACAAAAATGTGTGTGTGCTCACTTTTGGACGAGGAAATGTAAAGTTTCGATGTCGTGTTGAGTTTTGAGTTTAAAGTTTGGGCTTTGAGAGAGATGATGATATGAGAGGTCAGAAATTATATAGTGGGGTTACATAAGGTACAGAATATCCCGAAGTGAGGGTGTCAATGGGTTAGGGTTTGTTGCTGCTGCTGCTTTGTCCACCAAACACTCAAACACGATGAGTTGGAGTGGAATCAGAGGACAAAACAATGCAATGTTCGCATTTTAATCTGCCAACTCTGAGGGAGCCAAATTCCTTGACTCGCCAACCTAAATCAAGCTGACCGTCCTCGACGAGAGCGGCGTGACTCACCCCGAGAGAACCAAGCCCAACACATCTGTGCCAACTTTCATAAACTGATCAGACAAGTGAGAACTTAGAATGTGAGAGACAAATATATTAGTTCTTATGAGGCACTTGTGCCCCAAAATCCTAACCTTCTATTTGTCTACTACAGAGTAAAATCTAAATAGTTACAAAAGTTACACTAAAAATAAATAGACCCCAGTATGATCTGGTCTGATTTCTGGAAGAGAACCTTACACACCTCCCGTCTGCCAATGGTTATGTGTTTTGTTGTGTTTTATTTGCCGCGTTGCCGAATCCCTTCCCGTTCCAGTTCCAGTATTTGCGCCCTTTGTTTCCGCCTCAAACACCCAAAACAAACCAATGGACGGCGCCTCGATGGTATGTGATTTTCGTGTTTCCTTTTCGACTTTCTCATTTCGTTGATCTTGGTAGCCTCGATGATGGTGCCTCTCGAAGCAGGGTCCCGCCATGTTCTTGTCGTAAACCTTCCTGGCCTGTCGAATCTCCTTCATCTTGAGGAGTCGGTGAGATCCCACTATGAAAGTCTTCATGTTCCGAACAAACCTCTTTGAGGTCTATTAGCCAGTACTTGCCGCATATGGCATCTCCATCTGCTGTCTCTTGGGAGGACGATTCAAACCCTGCGACCCGTCGTCATTAACGGCTGGCCGCTTGGGTTGGCGATTCACGCCCTGAGACCCGTCGACGTTACCCGCTGGACGCTTGAGCTGCTTCTTCACCGGCTTCGGCTTTTCCTCACCAGGCTCGAACACATCGTCCGGAAGAGCTATATTTCTGAGGTGCTGAACCGAGAGGAACATCGTGTCCTCCTCGTAAATGTTGCTGCTCAAACACATGGCCTTCCAGTCATTCACTTCCCTGGACAGATCTAGCGCCCTGGGATTCCCAGTGAACTGCAACCCAATGTAGTAGTTAGTTGTGAAAATCTCCATGTCCGCTGAAGGCTTCTTCTCTTCAATCTCCTCAAGTTTGATATTTTTGCTGTCTTCACCACCATTTTCTGCCTTGATGTGATCACCGATCTTCATCTTGTCATCTCCATCAATCTTCACCTTGGCATCCCCGACTGCTTCTGCCTTAATCTTGGCCTCTGCCTCTGTATTTGCCTTTGCCTCCTCCTCAGCCTTGACCTTCGCGTCGGCTTCGGCCTTCTCCTCCTCGGGGGTCGGCTTGTACTGATAAGCGAGGCTGCCAAGCGAGATGATTTCCTCGAGCTGCTTGTCGTTCTTGCAACGGTGGACGCGATCGTAGCCCTTGTTGAATGGACGCGCGAGTGCAATCATGTGATGTGCCTCAATCTTGTTGACAAGTACGCGCACTCTCGATTCGATAAATCCAGACCATGCGTTCTGGGCCTTCTTGTTCCTGCTCGAAGTAATGACTGTCAGGTAGTACTTGAAGCCACTAGTGAAAAAGGTGTGCTTGGTAAAAAGGTCTTTCCAGGGTCTCTTGCCGAGCATTATCTCATCAGTTACCTGAATCCCAGTCCCAAGTTCGCTCAGGATAACCGTCATAGAGGATTTGCCGATGTTGTGTGTGGCGCACATGGCCGGGTATGCAGGCGTAATGATGGGCATTTTGTGATTACGGTCGCTGTTGTAGATCTGTACTGTGGTGAGACATCAGCATGCTAGGGACTGAGGATTGGGCTCACCTTTGGGTTCCAAACAGCCGTTCTCGTGACCGAGATGTTGTACTCTATGTCTTTGAGGAGGACCGGGAGAGGCCAGGGCCACTTGCACATGATGTGGAAGAACTTGTTGACGACCACGGCGCTTGTGGCCTTGGGGTAAAGTTGGCAAACTCTTGCGACCATCATCGCCCAAGCGACACCACCGGGATAGCCCATAATGTTGGCGTAAATGGCCCTTCGCTGGGCCCATAGCTTGATCGCACGAAGGGCAAGTTTAAAAGTAGCCGGCTCGGGGACGAGATTGAGAATGTCATCTGTGACTCTGGTACCGTTCAGCGATCGCACCTCATTCTCACTCAGTCCGCGCAGGAGATTATTGTCGGCCAAACTCCAATTCTTCTCAGAAGGCAGCTGCTTCAATGTCTGGATCGAGCAAAATATGAGATCGATGCTGATGCCAGAGAACTCAAACTTGATGATTGGCACGAACGCGTCGGGGACAGGCGTCAAGTCGGTGATAGCGCCCTTCGGAGCCATCTCCATAAGAACGTCGGGAAAGATGCGGAAATACTGGTCGACCGTCACATATTTCGGCGCGACAACGAGAGTATCCATATCAGAGCCGGGTCCGTACACGCCAAGGCGATAACTGCCGTAAGTGAAAACTCTGCCGATGGCATCGCGAATCAGGATTGTATTCTTGGGTTCCTTCTCTTGGGCGGCTCTCTTGACAAATGCGATTGTGATCTTTTCCAGCTGGGCAATAACCTTCTCTCTCTGTTCGGTCTCAGCGGGACTTTCGAAAGTGCCTTGGGCGCGGAGTTCCTCGTGCAACGCGTGGTGCAAACGCTTTTCTTGCTCAGTCGGAAGATTGGTCGAGATGGGCGGCGTAACGCCGTACATTCGTTCCTCCATCGCGCGACGAAGGAGAGGAACTGAGCGTCTCGAATCGATAAATGAATGAACCGATCGATCGGATTGTTGCTGCAGGTGACAGTTTTATTCGAAAAGACCGATCGATCGCTGATCAAAAAAGAAGGGGAAAATATTTTTTTTAATGAAGGAAAGTGTCACGGTCGGTAGGGAGAGCGCCAGAACTCGGAAGGAGGACTCGTCGATTCCTGCGCGATGTTCTGGCCCGGGCGTTGTGGGTGAGTAGGTACCTATGTAAGTGTATCTTATCCGTACCTTAGGTACTGCAGGAAGAGAGGTTTTGAGAAGCCATTCACTATACAGAGCAACGTACAGTTATCACTACATCACAACGTCTCCCTCCGCCGAGTCTGACATGCAAGAAACCTCAAAAGCACTCGGAATCGGAAGAAAATGAGATTTGTCATTGGCAGGTATCGCGCGTTTGGATTTCGTTGGCCAGGGTTATATGCATACCAAAAAGAAATGACACGCCAAGATGCCGCTTATGTCTTTGGTTGGAAATTAATTACCTGGTACGTATGGTACATAACAAACAAGATTCAGGGCACATGCTTTGGGTTCCAGGTTTCTAAAGTCAAATCATAGGCAATCTAGTGTAGAGTTCTCAATTTCTTTGTCCGGTTTAGCCCACCCGGAAGTGTCTCTACTTGGTTCAAACCGTCATCTTTATTGTTTTCCGAGATTTTGCCAAATTCTGATACAATACGTGATTACCTAGACACATTCGCACAATGGTTACCCACGCCCATATCCCACGGATCTCAACCAGAACCCAGATAGTTTCGAACACCCCGTTCAATATTGGACTAAATACCTCTGAATTCCCAGTCATGTAGTCTCTTTAACATTTGACCAGACACTTCCAGATATTTATGCTTTCCCCTTGATGGGAAACAAAAACTCCAGCTATCAGTCTAATCTTTATCTAATCTCACATATCTCGATAATCATGTGGGCCTGGAATAACGTCAGGCTGCTGCTCCAGGTTCATGACATCACATGCAAAATGTCAGAGACGGTTCCCAATCAATTACAAACAGGTTTACGGGATACCAATATATCCACGACTTCGACACTAAGAATATGCTGCAGAGTCAGTATCCAGGGCATATCAGGCCTCCTTGAAACGGAACCGGACCTGAGCATTCATCATACTCTGAGCGCAGAACGACAAAACATCTTCGCATAACCAATGAAGGGAAGAAAATGTCATGGGTATTCGGAACCGCCTAGTCTAAAATAAGATCCGGCGGTAAACATAGCCTGCTCCCAACTATTGGCGTAAAGCAGGGAGCGACATGCTGGTGCTCTTTTTCCCGTCCACATCATACAAGTGATATTCGTGACACGATACCGTGGACTCGTCGTTGCTCAAAGAAATCTCATTGATTGACCCGCCGCACCCAACGGCTGAATGTGTTTAGCGAGCCTCCCGTTGTCCTTTTTTCCATGACACCTGAAACCCAGAAGCCAAAATCATGCCCCAACTAAAACCCCTTAAACCTCGGTGATCTCACGAAGTCTGCGGAGAGTGGAACGCATGGCGGCGGCAGCGGGGGTGCTGTTTTCGTTGTTAGCTTGGCGAATATGTGATATCCCGTTGGAGGGTTGCACTTACGCAACGGTGTAGGCACCACCAGCAAGGACCTTCTTGCAGGACTTGCAGTTCCAGATGCCGACGGAGGTGCGACGAACGCTGTCCTTGCCGCAGAAAGCTATAAACCAAACGAATCAGAAAACCGTGCCCGTCGTGCGGGGAGCCCGAGGCATCTACGTACTGCAAGTGTACTTGGCGTGCTGGGAAACTTCCTGCTTCTTGACGAGCTTACGGAGCGAAGCACCGTATCTGAGATCAACAATGTCAGCACTGGATTAATCCAACCTTATGCACTTCCATCGACAATTTGTCCTTGTTTGCGACACTGTTCCACAAATTGGCCGGACGCGTCGTGAAGGTCGAAGTAGAAATTTAACGCCAGAGTTGTCGAGATCCAAGCCGTAACAACCCTTGTTCTAGACCCATCCCTCGAAACCTCAAATCGAAAAGTTGTTGTCGATATTATTAACGAGCAAGATCAAGTTGGTTCGTTCAATTTCCCCACTAAGTGGCCCAATCGTGTAAATCATAAAGCGTGAAATCGGTAGTCGATGATCGGTTCGAGGAAACAGTGTCGCAATTGCCGTAGTCGAAACTGAGGGGATCGAAAGAAAATGAGGGTTTACTGACCTGGTACCGTACTGTTTGCATTGTTAGCGACCGTTGACAACGTCCTCCAGGACCGGGAATTGAGGATTTATTTTCGATTTACGTACCTTGCCGGAAATGCCGACCTTCTTAGTGCGCTTGGACATCTTGACTGATTTATTGGGTCGTCGGGTTGATCACGAAGACTCTCTGGGCGTTGGGGCGGGCAACGACGATTTTGATAAATCTGTGGGTGTAATTTTTGGTGTGTGGCAGGGGCCGCTGCCAAAAATCTCGGAAGCTAGGAAGAACCATTGTGCCGGACTTTTGCCTTGAAGGTGGGGCGGGGCATGACCCCAACTTTTGGAAGCTTGGCAGCTGCTGCAGGCCCCCAACACTGCCAGAAAGGCCAAGCTTCCGGAACCGTCATCAACGGTTCCCGGAGCCTTCCATCCTTGGATGATTTTACAGCGATCCCCAGCACTCCATTCGCTGTAAAGTCACCAGCGGATGGAATGAGGTGGATGCCAACCTCCATCTTCGGTCAGATGGTCGCTTCCATCTCCAAGGCATGATCAAATCTGGAACGAAAACAACTACAGCAGAAACTTGTGGCATCCGTCGGGTCTATTTGTATGAAACCAAGCTGCCTCAATTTCCCAGCAACCATGGGCATTTGAGTTTGCAGAAATCGTTGTGGCTTCCATCAAGACTCCGGCCCGGTTTTGAGAGCAAATCGCCGGTATCACTCCGACCGAACCCGGAGTATCCCAATTGGCGAGCTGCTATCCCTTCAAGAGAGAAAAACTAGTCATCTTCACATCCATATAAGAAATCACCTCAATGAATCATGTGCTAAGACGGACCGTTATCCTTCCAAGGCCATTCGCCAACCTCAACTTCGCATCCCTCCTTAGCAGAAAAATGGCTACCGCAAGGAGTTACAATGTAAACCTCAACATCCATGTCTCTCACATACATAGATCATCCCTGACAAAGTATGACAATAGGACGCAATTGATGCGCTCAATTCGCTGCAGACGCCGTTTGCCGTGATTGAAGCCCGTCGCAAAGCGGGCATCCGGCCTGATGCCGACTCTGTCCGTGAGATGCGCGGCTACCTCGCCCGCATCGGCTATCCCTCGCCACGGGACCTCGACCCCCTCAATATCATTCATGTTGCTGGAACCAAGGGAAAGGGGAGTACCTGTGCATTTGTTGATTCAATCCTCTCACGTTATCAGAGGAAGGGAGGTCCCCCCAAGAAGATCGGCCTGCTCACCTCACCCCACCTCATCGCTGTCCGTGAGCGCATTCGCATCAACTCAAGTCCCATTTCTGAGGAGACGTTTGCAAAGTACTTTTTCGAAGTATGGGATCGATTGGAGGCCAATTCGAGTGTTGCCGCGGATCACGTGGAACCTGGGACGAAGCCAATCTACTCTAGATACCTGACGCTGATGAGTTATCATGCCTTCATTTCAGAGGGAGTGGATGCCGCCATTTACGAGACAGGAATTGGTGGCGAGTATGATGCTACCAATGTGGTGGAGCGGCCGGTCGCCAGCGGCATCAGCACTTTGGGGATAGACCATGTCTACGTGCTGGGCGCGACGGTGGACAAGATTGCCTGGCATAAGGCCGGAATCATGAAGACAGGAAGCCCAGCTTTCACGATTGAGCAGGTACCAGCTGCGGCCGAGGTGTTGAAGGAGAGAGCAGTGGGAAAGGGTGTGGATCTTAAGGTTCTGGAAATTGACCCTAGACTTAAGGGCGTCAATGTGCGCCCTGATGCTGTTTTCCAAAAGAAGAATGCCACATTGGCAGTGGCACTTGCGGAGACGGTTTTGAAGACTCTGGATCCAAGTTTTACGCCAAATCCCGAAGCTTTCCCCCGGGAATTCGTTGAGGGACTCGAACAGGTCGTATGGCGAGGACGGTGTGAGGTCAAGGAGGAGGACAAGGTCACCTGGCATGTTGACGGCGCACACACGGTCGACAGTCTGAAAATGGCTGCGAGGTGGTTTGTCAATGAATGTGCTGAGCGCTCCAACCCAGGAACCCAAGTCCTTATCTTCAACCAGCAGGGCCGTTCAGAGGCTGTCGACTTTCTGGATGGACTGTGCAACACGGTCAAGAGTGCTGATCCAACTGGACAAGGGTTCAAGCATGTCATCTTTTGCACGAACGTCACATATGCCGCGACAGGCTACAAGAGAGGTGCAACTTTCTCTCCTCTCGAACCATTACGTATCGCATAATGCTGACCAGATTACAGACTTCATAAATCACCAATACAACCCCGCAGATATAGAAAAGATGACACAGCAGAAGATTTTTGCCGAGAAGTGGGCAGCTCTTGATCCATCAGCCAAAATATTGGTTATTCCTAGCATCGAAGAGGCCATCAACACAGCCCGCAGCATCGCAGACTCGGAGAGAAGCGGCAGAAAGGTGCAAGCCCTCATCACCGGGAGCTTGCATCTCGTGGGTGGCGCGTTGGGAATCTTGGAGAAGGCTGATGCTCTCTGATAAGGGCTTCTTTCCGTAGACTATCTAGTCTTCAATCTAGGTACTCCGTGACTGTCTCTTCTTGTGTGCTTGGCTGGCGGGGTGTGTCTTGTGTGCCAACTGCGTGTTGCTGAACAGGTAACATATAGGGAACTCGGTGACGTAAGTCGCTGCTTATTCTTTCTGATATTCTGAGACACGTCAGTCTCACACAGCACTCCCCAATGAAAGCTCTTACCTGCCGCGGAGCTCACTGTTAAAGGAATCTTGAAAGTCTGATCTGGTTGATCGGAGCCGTTGAAGATTCAATGCGGGGGCAACTGCCAACCCCAAGACCCCCTCCCCCCCTCGGCAAGGACGTGGGTGGACGCTGCAGCGCATGCCCCACATAGTCTGCGTGCCCCACCTAAACTTTTGGACGAGCGGCATTGACTCGATCAGCAAAGCTTCGTTTACATCGAAAAAAGCTTTGTTACCAATCCAACAATTCACATTCACACAACATCGTTCAAAAAGAGCAACCCATGTCTGGACGTGGGAGAGGAGGAGGCCGCGGTGGCCGCGGTGGCTTTCGCGGCGGAAGACCTACAAACGGCACTCGAACGGTCTTCAAGGATGCTGTTCCATTCTCAATTGACAAAGATATCGACACAACTTTCGATGGCAAACCCAGCGAACTGTTTCCAGTGAGTATTTTTCTTCTTCGGCTTTGATCTCAGTTAATCAAACGCTTTGCTAACTTCTTCAGGACTATGACATCCCCAAACCCCCAACCCTCACCAAGAAAGAAGAAAAACAACTTAAGAGCTTCCTCCTCTTGCGCGCGCAATGCCACGACAGCCCACTTTACACCCAAGCCCGCGCCTGGGACAAAGTCACGGCCGGCGCCGGCAAGCGGACCTACGGACAGGAACAGATAAACAAGCGCTACAAGGACGACAGCCTGGTCGATCCATTCACCTCCGTCCCAACCCACTCATCAAGATTCCAAGTCGTCCCCCGAACCGTTCCAGACCTCTCCTCGCACCCATTTGCCAAGGAAAACTTCCCTCCAGAGTTGCATTCCACGCTCGATGGCAATGCAAACAAGCGCCGCAAGGTTGTCAAGTCTTTAGGCCTGTCGAACATCACTTCGTATAAGACTGTTGAAGATCTCGAAGCTGAACAGCTTGCACTTGCGGCCGGTCTCCCAGGCGCGGACGGTAGCTACGATAAGGCCCTGGAACTCCTTAAGAATGCTGAGAATACGGCGGAGGAAGGAGGAGGGTTGTTGCTCGCCGAGGACGATGATGACTGGGTGAAAAATAACGGGGATAATGAGGATGGGGAAGGAGAGCAAGAGGTGGAAGAGGACGATTATGATGATGAGTCTGGGGATGATTATAACGCCGAACAGTACTTCGAAGATGGCGGCGACCGTGATGATTATGAGGATGACGCTGGGGGTGATGACGCATTTTTCTAGTCTGTATTGTGGAATACCTTGTAGTTCTTTAGTTTCAGAAAGAGCGTCCAACGTCAGGGATGTTCTATCATTCATGTTGGAGGGCTTTTGGATGCTTGTGGAGGGTTTTGTTTTGTATGTTATAGGGATATGTTTTTATAGGCGTTACGTGTATGGTTTTTCGGGGTGTTGGAGTGGGAAAAGGGCACGGGTGCGGAATAGAGAGATACCACTGATACTATTTATTCTATCGCGACATGATTGTTTCGACGTACGAAACCGCATGTTCTATATTTGCAAGGTCTCTTGGCCTAAATACACATCCTGACACCTTTAGACGCAGAGATATGGATTTCAAGGTCCAGTGTGACCAGAAGGGCAAGACAGCAGTTCGTCAGAGACTGGGACACAGCCTCCAACAAATCATGCCAAGAACATCACCGTTGGATTTAGCCCTGGGTGGAAAAAACTCAATTACAAACTTGGTATCAAATAGCTAATCATCAAAACCATCCCAGCTACCCTTCTCAGCCTTCTCACCTTCCGCCTCACCCATATTTTCATCACCACCCTCCTCCTCCTCCGCAGCCTTCTTATTCCCTGGCAAACGCTCATCCTCCAAACTCTCCTTCGACCGAATCCTCACAGCCGGTCTCGTTGTAGCCTGCTCCAACGCGTCGACCTGATCAATAATCCTCTGCACAATCTTTCCACCCTCAAGATCTGCCTCCTCCAGCATCCCAACCTTCTCGGCCTCATCAACCCAAATATCCAGCACGTGCAGTCTCAACCCAACGGGTATATTCATCGGCACCAATTCCTCCTTCTCCGTTCCCTTCTCTATCCTCGCCTCATCCTCAAGCGAAAAAGGCCACTCCCCAAACAGCCCCAAGATATCATCTACTCTTTGCATATCCCACAACGACTCCCCTGCCTTCTTTTCCTTCTTCTTCTTTCCCTCAGCGCTCTTCTTCATCCACTTGAAGGCGGCTCCGACGACTCTTCTAACGAGCAACAAGAACTTTTCCATGCGGAGAACGTCGATTCCCGTCCACTCGCGGGACATGGTCGCCCAGAAGCCGCGCAGCCAGGGAACGACGGCGTGACGGGGGAGGATGTTTATGAGGTTGGCGAGGTCGTCGCAGAGGTTTTGCTGGGGGACCGCGCGGTCGCACATCCAGAGGGCGAAGAAGAGGCCCTTCCAGAGCTTGAGGATGTCGAGCGGGGCGAGGGAGGAGGAGATTTGTTTGGCGGAGAGGAAGGTGTGCAGGGAGGTGAGGGCTTTGGTTCTGATTTTGCGATCTGGATATGGGAGTCAATTGAAATGCCTTTTTGTGAGAGGGAAGTGAGGATATCACTAACCACTTGATGCCAGGTTCTTTATGAACGGCATGGACCGTTCTTGGGCTGCCATTTTGAAGCGCTTTTTGACTGGAATTATCAAACTTAAAATGCGATTTTTTTTTTTGGTTTGTAGAGAAATGGGCCCAGAATTGTTCGGAGAGTAAATGTGAATTGAAACGATTGATATCGAACTGGCGCAGAAATGGTGAATGTTTTGGTATTGTATGTCAAAAGCGCCAAAAGAAAGATTCCCCACGAAAAAGATTCTTATCGATAACAAAGTTAGCCAAAACTTTTGAAGAGAGTTCCCCAAAATCTTGCGCCTATCTACACTAGGTAGTGTAGCCTTTGCGCACATGCAGGGATGAACACTTGGACCAAGCTTTCAATCAACACGACCACTCACACCCCCTGTCAACTGCTTCTCCATTGCTTGGCCGATGCCGCTTTCTTTCTGACATCACAAGCCAAACTTAAAGGTAATTAATTTAGCAGGTCAACTTCGCTCATAAATTTATATCCGCAACGACCAAACTATACTTTTCGGTCCTTCACCATGATAGACCTAGGTCTCACCCGCATAACCAGACTGATACAACACACACCCCAAACGTGGAAAGCAATCCACGTAGCCGGCACGAACGGCAAGGGATCAATATGCGCCTACCTCTCCGCCCTGCTCAACGCCAGCGGCTCATCCTGCGCCAGATTCACTTCACCACATCTTATCGATCGATGGGACTGCATAGTGATTGACGGCCAACCCGTTTCAAAATCCTTGTTCCTAGAAGTGGAAGATGTGGTTAAACAACGAGATCGACAAGACAAAATCGGCGCAACCGAGTTTGAGCTCCTTACTGCTACTGCGTTTGAGATATTTCATCGGCAGCAGGTGGAATTCGGTGTTGTTGAGGTTGGGTTGGGAGGTAAATTGGATGCGACGAATTCACTGAAACAGAAGGCGGTTACGGTTATTGCCAAGATTGGTTTGGATCATCAGTCTTTTCTGGGGAACACGATTGGAGAGATTGCGCTGCAGAAGGCCGGGATTATGAGAGCGGGGGTTCCGTGTGTGGTGGATGATAGTAATGAGAAGTCCGTTTTGGAGGTGATAAAGCAGCATGCGAGGGAGGTTGTAGCGGAATTACATTTTCCAGATACGGGAGAGATCGGAAAGGAAATGAGGGATTGGGAACCGCATCAGAAACAGAATCTGGCTTCTGCCTATAAGGCATTCAAGCTGGCGAAACCGGAGAATGAACGGCCGTTGGGTGAGCTTTTGAAGGCTGTGAGGGAAGTGAGCTGGCCTGGGAGGCTGCAGAAGCTTGATATTGGGAGGATCACGGGGGAAACAAAGCAGGTTCTTCTAGACGGCGCGCATAATACGCAGTCGGCGGAGGTTTTGGCTGCTTATGTTGAGAGGCATTTGCGTTCGCCAGGTGAGCCAGTGACTTGGGTCGTTGCTGCTACTCAGGGAAAGGATATGGATGGGATACTTGGATTGCTATTACGGCCCGGGGATCAAGTCGTCGCTGTAAGATTTCAGCCGGTCGATGGGATGCCTTGGGTCAAGCCTGCGGATCCTGCAGAGTTGCTCAGGCTGGCTGGCCAGCATGGCGTCGAAGCAAGCGCACTTCAAGATGCGGGAAGCGATGTGAAGAAGGCGTTGGTTTTGGCGGCTGAAGCAGCTGGGGATAGGCCGGTAGTCATTGCTGGCAGTTTATATCTGGTGTCGAGCGTTTTAAGGCTGTTGAGGGAATCATGAATGATGAAATGAACGAAATGGCAAGGACATGTTGGGCACGGAAGATTTTGTTATCATGTATCATTTTTTGCCCTGGAAAAAGGGACCAGCCTAGCTTTTTTGGACGTCTTGCTCTGATCAACCCAGGGCCGAACACCAAGGTCCTCTTTGGGCACAGTGGTGTCAAACATATACCACAACCAAACCCTCGCCGCTTCTGGCCATAGAAATCGGCTAACAGCCCCTCTCCATCAAAACGTTCTCAGTTGACCGTTTCGGGCCGGCTCGAACTCATGGGTCAGACCTCCATGGCACAGCCGATGGATTTGCCCACCCTATGGGCCATCAACCGTTGAGGCTTGTAGTCCCAGGACCATCGTAGTCTTAACAGCTTCATCGTTCTCCTCCTATGCTCTCCCCTGCGCCCTCTACCTCTTCTTCCTCGTAACCTTCTGGAACCCATCCTCGTCGATCTCCGGCTGCTCCTTTTCTTTCCTCGGCGCATTCACCAACTCCGGAGCCTCACCCATCTCCACATCATCTCCCTCATCTCCATCATCCTCCTCATCATCATCAGTATCCCAATCAGTCTCGTCATCCTGATCATCCCCCTTCTTAAACACAACCTCTACTTTCTCGTTCTTCCCCTTTTTCGCCTCCCACCTCTTGGTCAACTTCTCTACCTCGTCAAATTTTCCTCTTAGACACTCATTCCGCATGCGCACGACCTGCTCTGCTACTTCGTAGGCTGAATCGTCGTCAACGGCGAGTTCGAACTCGTCGAGCATTACTTGGAGCAGGACCGTCTCGACATCTGCTTGGTCTGGTTCGTCGTTTGAGTTTGGGTCGGTCTGGTGCGAGGTTACGAGGGTGGTGAGCTGTGCGGGGGTGAGTTTGGATACGTCGGGGAATAGGTCGACAATTGCGCCGGCGAACCAGTCGCGCTTGTCGGCCGAGTCGGGGCCGCCGAAGTTGCTTTGGACTGCGAGGGTCAAGGCTTGCCAGAGGTGCAGGGAGATTGCGACGCCTCGTTCGAAGGTTGTTTGGATTTGTGCTGGGATTGGATTTGTTAGAATGGGAGAGAGGGAAGGTGGGGTAAGAAACATGCCTGGTGTTGGTGATGACATTTTGACTGTTTTTTTGTGACTTTGACTGAAAAAGAGAAACTAATCGAAGAGGTTTGCGAAGTTGAGGTTAGAATAAACCAATGCTGCGCTGGGTTTGTGCTGGCGCAGAGTGGTGATGTTTGGATTGCTGAAGGTGGATCGAGGGGTTGCGGTTGTCTGGCCAAGATATTTTTTTTTTTACATATATTTTTTTTGCGATCTTGCTTGTCACCCCGCCAAAATTGGTACCTTGATAGTCCCAAAACGGTTTACTCCAAGGTGTAAGTCTAGTGAAAGGCTGACTAAACAGGCTTGGAAAGCGTACTTCTATAAGGTAACTCCCTACAGTACCAATTACACTACAGCTACATAATGGAACATCCACACGGAGGAATATAAGACACCGCCACACAAAGATATTCTCCAATGCAGCCATTACGAAGGATATTGCTCTCCCAAACTGGGAGCAGCCCCCAACCACGGGCAACCCGGGGATTCAGATGCCGTCTCTCTAGTCAACAGTCACCAGTCCCGGCCCGTGTCCGTCCCTTCTCCAGCTCCGTTTCCCGGTGCCATCCGGATCCCACCCCTTCAAAATTACCCTGCGCCGGCATAGCCCACCTCACCTCCCGCTCCCTCATTAAAGTCGCCGGCCCAGACGCAGCCAAATTCCTCCAAGGCGTCGTTACCTCCAACCTCTTCACCTCCCCAGGTCCAAACGGCACAGTCCGCACCGACCCCCCAGGATTCTACTCTGCCTTCCTCACCGCTCAAGGCCGCATCCTCCACGATGTCTTCATCTATCCTCAATCGCCTGAGCAGTTTCTGATTGAAGTAGACGCCAACGAAGCAGAAAAACTAAGCAAGCACATAAAGCGGTATAAACTCCGCGCCAAGTTTGACGTCTCTGTTTTGAGCAGCCAGGAAGCCAAGGTGTGGCACGCTTTTGCGGAAATAGAGGACCTCCTTCATGATGGGCTGTCTGTGACGCCGCGGCCTGGAGAGAAGAAGGGCACGATGGTTGTTTTGTCCGATCGGAGGTTTTCTGGTATGGATCAAAGGGTTATCACGGTCTCTACTGAGGAGGGATTCGTACCTGATGCCAGGCCGTTTGTGAACGAGGGTAAGAAGTTGGATCCGTTGCCTGTTGTTCCGGAAAAGGCGTATACCGTTCATCGGTACATGCACGGTATCCCGGAAGGACAGTCCGAGTTGCTGTTTGGAGCTTCATTACCGCATGAGAGTAATTTGGACTTTATGAACGCTATTGATTTCAGGAAGGGGTGCTATGTAGGGCAGGAGTTGACGATCAGGACGGAACATAGGGGCGTGGTGAGGAAGAGGGTGTTGCCTTGTATTTTGGGGGACATGACATCGGAGGATAGGTGGGGGTTTAAAGAGGGGGGAGGGGCGGAGAGGATAGCGACGGGGGCAAGTATCACGAAGGTAGCGGGCGAAGGGGAGGCAGAGCGGGTGAAGAAGAGAAGCAACGCTGTTGGGAAGTGGTTGAAGGGCGTAGGGAATATGGGATTGGCAGTTGTGAGGTTGGAGGAGGCGGGGGTCATTGATGGGGATAGTGGGACAGGGGAGGAGTGTGTGGTTGAAGGGGAGGGTGGCGAGAAGGTTAAGGTAACGCCGTTTTTGCCTGGGTGGTTGATGGCGAAAATGATCAAGAAGGCCCAGAAGCCTTAAACTTCCTGGTTGGAAGAATGGGGGGTAGATGCGACTGACATTTTGTAGCATCATAGAATGTGTATTATTTCTTGCCTGTACAATTATTACCCCTCCGTTTTCTGGTCTAGCAAAATCATTTTCATTGCTTCTTTTCATTACTTGTTCAGGAGGCGCGCCTTTCAATTGGCATACGCCCGTCTAATAGAGCCAGCAGAATCGCTCACCCTGGATCTTGACGGCGGCCTGCTTCTTGTTTCGGGAACTCCCCTCCTCACCAAATCCTTCATAACCGCCTTGCTCAAGAATTCCGCCAAATCCTTCACGATCTGATCAAAGTCTGTAGCCATCAACTTCTTGGGAAACGACGAAGTGAGAACGATGGACCCCTGGCACACCTCCTTACTCCCCTCCCGAAGTGCCCTCCCGTGCTTATCGAATCCCAACTCGGCCAAAGCAAAATAAAGAGCTGCCTTCATCCTCTTCTCACATTTTCGCCGCACAACGGCTATGCTATTATCAGGCCCGGAATAGGCCGTGGCATATATCCATAACGGAACCTTCTTCTTTTGGAGGTATCTCCACAAGACCTTTTCTGTGAGTGGATGTGACAACCACCCCAAAGCCTCCTCGTCGTAGTTGGAGAAGGTGTGGTTTCTTGAGGATCGGAGCCTGAGGCCGTAGCTGTTTATTTTGCCTTGACCTTTTGGTGTTTTGGTGTCTGTCCAGTAGGCTATGTTGTGGACTCGGCCGAAGTTTTGGACTTTGGAGCCTGGTTTGACTGGTGGTGCGATGCTGCTCTCATATGATGGGTTTTTGGGACTCATGTAGTGGAAATCTGGGATGTCTTGTGGGAGGAGGTAGGTTGTTTTGCGGCGGCTGTCGATTATTGGGTAGGGATTTCCCGGTGTTTTGGTTATTATTGTTCGGCATAATGGTGGTTTGTAGTGTTTTGGTATTGGGGTTGGTGATAATGATTTTGGGGTGAGACGTCGTAATATTCGTGGTATCATGGTGTGCATTTTGGAGGGGTTGGAGAGTGTGAGTGAAGCTCTCACAATGAAAGCCAAGACTTTGAACTTGAATTGAGTTCAGCCCCCTGTAAGTTGAGTGAGTTTCGCCAAGCTTTTGGGAATTTCTTATCCATCTTATCGGTCTTTGGTGGGCTGTGAATTTTTGGTGGGGATGGTCAACTGGACGGAGGGGCAGAGCTCTTACACCCAGAATCCCATCTCTGAAAGATACTGGAATACCTCTTTTTTTTCAACAACTTCTTCACCAGACACCCCCCCAGAAACCTCAATCATGAAGTTAGATACCAGAGCGATGCGCCATCTCGCGCCAGACGACTGGAAAGTCTTGGCTGCTGTTTGTCTTCCTCTCGCCCTCGGCCAATACTTCCGTGCACCTTGCTAACTACGATCCACAACAGGTAGAACAAGGCAGTAAGAACCACGAACTCGTCCCAACCACCATAATTGAGAGGTTATCCCGTCTCAAAGGCGGCGCCAGTGGCGTACACCGATGCATCTCCAACCTCGCCAAGGTCGGCCTCATCGCAAAGATCAAGGAGCAGAAATACGATGGCTACCGTCTCACATACGGTGGTCTTGACTACCTCGCTCTCCACACCCATTCTCAGAAGAAGGCCGTATATAGCGTCGGCAGTCGTGTTGGCGTGGGCAAGGAAAGCGATATTATGATTGTAGCAGACGAGAAGGGCACCCAGAAGATTCTCAAGATCCACCGTCTCGGTCGCATCTCGTTCCGAACAGTCAAGACGAACCGCGACTACCTCAAGAACAAACCATCAGCCTCATGGATGTACCTTTCCCGTCTGGCAGCCATGAAGGAGTTTGCTTTCATGACGGCTCTCCAAGAAGAAGGCTTTCCGGTCCCAGAACCCATCGCCCAGTCAAGACACACTATCGTCATGTCCTTGATCGACGCACCTCCCCTCAGACAGATTTCCTCCGTCCCTGATCCAGCATCCCTTTACGCAGAACTAATTGCTCTGCTCCTTCGATTCGCTAAGCACGGCCTCATCCACGGCGATTACAACGAATTCAACATCCTCGTCCGGGAAGACGTCACAACAGCAGAAGATGGCACCGAGAGTATAACCTTGACCCCAGTCGTCATTGATTTCCCACAAATGATTTCAATGGAGCACGCCAACGCCGAGATGTACTTTGACCGCGATGTGGAGTGCATCAAGAGGGTGTTTGCCAGGAAGTTTCACTTTGTCAGCACGACGCCTGGGCCCTTTTATAAGGATGCCAAGAAGACGGTTGGGACGGATGGAGCGAGGAGGTTAGATGCCGTTTTGGAGGCTTCGGGAATTACGAAGAAGATGGCCAAGGAGTTGGAAGCTGCTCTTAGACAGCAGGAGGCTGAGAAGGAGCAAAACCCGGAGGCTTATGAGGATGAAGCTGAGGAGGAGGAGGAGGAGGAGGAGGAGGAGGAGGAGGGGAGTGAAGAAGACGAGGAAGGTTCTGATGACGAGGAGGAGGAGGAGCACAGGGTATTAGTGATTGGAGATAATGGGAGGATAGAAGGGGTAGAAGATCTGAAGAAGTTAAGTATTAATGATGGGACTTAGATGAGATTACCTGGGAATATACCATGGGTTTTTGGTTTGGTATCAATCGTTTGTTCCAGTGTTCCGTGTAACAGCATTCAAGTCGGCAAAGTGATACATTATTCCTGAGCTCTGAGCTCTCTTGGGTACCTGGCAATCTAGTCCGTTTAGCATCCTGGGTGCTCATCTCACCCCGTTTCGCTTTCACTAGGGGCTCCAGAATCTTTTGCGTTTCGAAGGAAGATAGAAGTTCTAGTACTGTGAAGGGTGTCCGTCAAGCCGATTCACCATAGATCTTCACAGCGCTGCTGACTTGTCTACTAATCCAGACTTGAATGAGACAGTTGCTGGCGATCGAGACGAAGTCAACTGCTGTGTGATTCAGTTCCCCTCTCTCCGTTCTGGACGGCACATATGGGTCAGTGAGTGAACCTTTGACAACAGGCCATGATGAATTCAATGAACACCTGTTTCTGACAATGGTCGGGGCGTTTTCTTGAAGAGTGGGCAGAGGGAAACAAAGAGCTGAGCTGTGCTTGGGCTTGGTTGTGTTGTCGCATTGTGATAAATACATTAGCGTGGAACGCCCGAGTTGCGCGTTGTGGTGATTCGTCGGGAGGGATCTTGATAGACATTTTGAGTGGTTTATTAGTATTCTTTCTTGGTGTAGAGAGGGAAGTCGTGCGTAGGTATGTCTTGGGGCTGGTAACTCTGAAAGCCTGGTAAATATTTCCATTTCCTTCTCAATTATGACTTGGGAATTCTACGTGCTTTCTTACCTACACCTCTTTCATCTAAGCTGTTTCAATTTGTTACTCTTGTTATTCCTGGTAAAATCATGATTGTTTTTGTGAAAGGAGTACTCCCCAGGCCATTAGAAGAAGAGGAATCCCATATATTTTTGGTTGTGCTTTAATTTTGAGCATGAGGATGAATCGACAGCTAAGAAGATAGCAAGTCCGGAGGGGATTAATTGACATGGGAGTGAATTTGTGAGACAGAGGCGGTTATTGGTAAATAAGGTTACGAGTATTTTTCTCTCCTTAGCACCCCTAGATAGTTGCTATAACACTGTCGTTGGCCTCAACACCTCAGCAATTAACCCTTTGCCCCTTTTCAGAACCAAACTTCTGAGCTCATCTGGGTATATACCTCAAGACCTCTGCCGCCTCACCTTCCCGCCCTTTCCGCCATTTCCTACACTCTCCTCCTTTGGCAAGGTACTAAAAAACTCCATCTCACCAGAAGTCATCGCCACCGGCGGCTGGAATTTACTCTCCCCCCATTTCACGTCGTACGGGATCCCTCCCACCGGCTTCTCCCTCTTCTCCATGACAGGCGACAGCCTCCAAATATTCAACATTAACCTCTTCCACACCCTTGGCGTGAACCTGTGACGATTAAGTGGGTTCGGTTCTCCCGTTGGCGTGTTGTCGTCCTTTACTCCCGTCAGCAGTTTGGACCGCCTGCTTGAAGCCCTGTCTACTTTTGCAGCAGACTGAGTGGCATAGAGATGCCATTTCCATTCTGGCTTGTATGGTTCTCCTACGGGGGTTCTGCGAGCGGGCACTTTCCATCCTGCTTCTGTGAATAAACCTTGGGAAAGAAGTCGAAGGGTCTCCCATTCTTCTTTTGGTAGTGGCGGGAGGATTCTGTTGGCTAGGTTCTTCCAGAATTTCTTTAGTTTGGTGCGGTATGTTTTGGGGTTCCACGCTTCTCCCCATGAGTTGGTCTCGGGAGCAACATTGTTGAGTGAAACCATGGCGCTTGTGATTGCCGGACGGGGTAGATTGGGTGGCGAGGTCATCATTTGTACACGTGCTAGGGATTGTAGGACTTTGGTGTCCCAGTTGTCTAGCCAATCTGGTGGACGGTCGTCCGAGGAGACATCTGTGGTTTCTTTGATCTTGGCGGCTAGTTCTTCTGTGTTTTGTGGTGGAGGACGTTGGATTGCCTTGTCGAGGAGCTCTCGACGCCGGGGACCTATGCGACCGAAGGCGAAGAGGAGGATGCGCGTCATGCGGGGTATGTCACCGGCGTTTGCGGCGCGGAGGTAACGGAGGCCCCTTTGGGCATTGTTTGTTTGAGCGGAGACATGTAGAGGATCTTTTTTATTCCTCTGGAAGCGGGATTTGATGTGTGCGTCTATGAAGGGGCGGACGACTGAGGGCAGGTATGAAGATTCCCGGAGGAGGTGTCGGTATATTTGGAGGGTGGTTGTTGGTGGTGGAAGGCGGAGGGGGTGGGACATTTTGAGAGAGTTGGTTTATGAGATTAAGTGGGTGTTGATGTCCATTGGTGGCTGTGAAGTGACTTATAGTCAATTTTGACGAGGTGAAAGAGTTGATGAGATGAGAATGTTCATGAAATTTGTGGGGATGCATGAGATGTGTGCTGGGTAGTTGCTTGGTGGCTCGTGCACATGAATCGGAACTTCAACCTTCAGGTGAGAATTTGGCAAAATAATCTATTTCCACATCAATTAATTTTGAAAATCTTCATCCTTCACTTGTATTCGACGTGATGTAAGTGGCATGTATTTTGCGCCAGAAAAATGACTGCCAAGGATCACGTTCAATATTTTGTGAGTGTAGGCCTCACACGAACCTGCAAGTTCCCTCGTGAACTCTCTCATACCTTCCGTAATCGGCCAAAAGTCAAGCAAACTTGGTTTTTGCGTTTGACTTGCGCGTCACAGTCCTTTCCATGAAATTTAACTGAATTCCCTTCTATCTTCTCCTCATAAACAAATTTCTCCAATATCTCTCCTACCCCTCACTCCGTCTTTCATCATACTCCAGGCATCACCACCCACCGTCATCATGTCTTCTGACTCAACCTCCCCACCCCTAACAACAACCTTCTCCGTCCGCTCCCGAGCAGGCGAACTCCCTGCCACAGTTCGCGTCTCCAACCTCTCAACCCTCCTCCAATCAGCCGGCCACGACGCCTGGAATCGCTCTGCAAAAACCCAACCATGCTTTCTCTCTGCAAAAGTCAGTTTCTCTCAGCCGTTTGACTCCGCCGCTGCCTCGGACAAGCTAGGCGAAGACACTGTCCACTACGGAACTCTCTCTAAAGCTCTGCTCTCTAGCCTCAATGCTTACTCACCCCTAAACAACGGCGACGAAGCAGACGGGAGTGTCCAAGATGTTCTGGGCAAGCTCTGGCGAGACTTGACCGGCCAGGATCTGGAAGGACAGAGTACTGGAGCTGAGAAGAGTTTCTTTACCAAGGGCAGTCTGGGAACGACAGTGAGGTTGTTTAGTCTGTCTGTGCTCCTCCCTAAAGCGAGTTTGCTCGGCGAGGGTGTGCAGTACACTGCTACTGCAGCCTTCAAGGAAGACGGAACGGTGGAGGCGAGGGCAATGCAGATGAAGATTTTGAAGTTGAGGGTGCCAACGCTTATTGGGGTTAATGCAAACGAGAGGGAGGCGAAGCAGATGGTTATTACGACGGTGACGGTTGAGCAGGTTGCGAGGAGGGATGATTTGTTCACTAAGGTGGAGGGAATTGTGGTGAAGGTATGTTTTACGCTCTACCTACTTGTGGAGATGGAATGACGCAGATACTGACTTGATGTGTGATAGGCTCTTGAGGAGTCATCGTTTGAGACTCTCGAGGCTCTGGGAACACATCTAATTGATCGTGTGGTGGATGGGTATGTGAACACCCAGGATTATCTTGTGCATATCCTCATGGAGAAACCTATTGCTGTGCCGTTAGCAGATTGTCCGATCGTGGAGGTGAGGAGGTTGGTGAAGGATTATCATCGGTAGAGGGTTGGTTGTTGCATGAGGATAAAAGGGGGTTGTATCGTGCTCGTTTTGCCAGACTCGGGGTTGTGTCTTTGTAGAATCATGAGAGCTCACTGTTTTCGGTGGCAAACACCTGGAAATATAACATTCATACTTCATACTTGACCTATTCTTGGTTTGTCAGGTTAAACCCATGGCTCCAAATTCCCTGATGTATGCTCAGATACAATATTGTCACAAGTGTTTACATCCCACGTCAAAAATAGAGACCAAGACTTGGTTTTGAGGCTGATGGCCTGCAGAAGATCCATTTATTTGAACAACCGCCAAATAGACAACAATTTTATGCACCGGTATAAGCCCCGCCAGAAACGCCCGCAAAAGAACAATAATGATATGCAACCCAAAAGCGCATCCCCAGTCAATCCCCCATCAATTAGATTTATGCCTTGGCCACCACCTTCTTCCTCTTGGGCTGCTCCTCCTCGAACACAGTCTCCTCCTCATCATCACTCTTCACATCCCTCTCGCGCTTGAGACCCTTCATCTTTCTCGTCTGCAACTCGCTCAGATCCAACTTGCCCAAATGGATTCTACCAAGCTTATCACCCATAATATCGGTAGAAATATTCTTCTTGGTGCGCTCCTCACTTGCCCTGGGCTTGCGCATAGCCTCCTTGAGCATTGCGTCATCCGGCTCTTGAATGCGACCAAGACGGAAGTCCATTCTGGGGCCATGCTCTTCGAGCTCGACGCGGGGAAGCTTCTGGCCGGAGCGCTTGGTGTGGATGGTGTAGACGCGAAGGTGGAGGGCGGGCTTAGACGAAGGATCGTCTGAGTCCATCGCAGAAGAGGTTGTTGGCTCATCGGCGGTTACGGAAACAATATACTTGAGACCCTCGACGTCGATCTTGTTGGAAACGTCGCCCTTGAAGAAGTCGATGAGCATCGACTTGGCCATGGTGAAGGCATTAGGTACCGGCGACTCGAAAGCAGTTCCGGAAAATACCATCAACGGCCGCGTCCCTACGGGTACCTTGTTGGTCTTGAACTGGGATATGCTGCGGAAGGTCTCGGCGTCGAGGATGAATTCGAGCATGTCGAGCATCTTGTAATCGAAGGTGCGCGCGAAGGTGATGCTGTGTGGGCGCTTCTTGTTGGAGCTGCCGAAGAGGAGCATGCTGCAATCGTTCTTCTCCGAGAAGAAGCAGAGGGAGGTGGCATCTTCGAAAGGGTGGATTGGGTTCTTCTTGGTGAAGCGCTTCGAGTGGACTTGTCTGAGGGCGAAGAGGTCTCCCATGGCATCTTGGGTCTGTATCGATGATCACGACGTCTTAGTATTGGCGCATATTCGGGGGTTGGGGCTAAACGACATACGATCTGGCTGCAGGTGGTCCCCCTCAGGAAGAGGGACTTCTTGGGGTTCTCATGAACCTTGGGTGCCCTCTTCTCCAAGGCGCGCTTGGAGCGAGCGGTCTTTGGTTTACTTTTGATTGGCAGGAGTTAGCTGGCATTGTCTCAAATATCATGAAGCAATCAATTGAAACGTACACTTGACGAAGCATCTTTGCGACAGATTATCAATATCGCGATGGTTGTGATTATTGCTGGCTGCAGGAACCATCAATTGAAGAAATCCGAACTTTGCTGGGATCTTTTTCTTATCGATAAGAAAAGACAGCTGAAGTGGGACCGGTACATGAGGACGTCTGGCTCCACTTCAGCTCCAAATCCTTCCTCACTGGCAGGGTTGGGGGAACTGAGCGACTGCATCTCTGACCTGAACATCGAACGTCAGGACTCAGCTCCAACTGCAACTTTTGCGCGATTGACCGCAGCGGAGCACGATGGGATCAAAACGCGACTTCAGCGCTTTGGCGGCTGAAGATCACGATGACGAAAACACAGAGCAACCAGCACAAGGGCAATCTTCCAACAAACGTCGGCGCGAACAGCAGCAGTCAAGATCAAAATCAAAACAAACAGAGGGCAAAACCGATCCCACCTACGGCCAGAAAACCGCTTTCCCTGGTCTTGACGATGGGGATATGCAACTGAGCGACGAAGACCTCGAGTTCGAGGAATGCGGCGACGCGCTCGCCTATCTTCAATCCGTCCGGTAAGTTGCACTTTTTCTTCTGCCCTGGCGCATGCACCATCAAACCAGCCATCGCTAAACAAACATCTTTCTCTCGCGCTCAGCCAATCGATGCCGGTTATTACATGAAAGGACTAGTATACTAATGGTAAGTTAACCTTTGCAGTCAAGAAGCCAGACACGTTCCGCACATCATCGTAGCGCCCAAAGTCGGTCCTCAACTCCCTCCACAACTTGCCGATGCCTCGACCGATGACGACCAAGGCGACCGCAGCCTCTACGAGAACGGCGTAGGCGATTCCCGCGGCTACTACCATGACGGCGCATACACAGCCGCTCCCTCACCGCCAGCATCCGTACCCGAATCACCCGTTCCGAATACCGATTGGTCCTCACCCGACATGGTCGCCGCCCAAAATCGAGCCCTCCGAGACGCTTATTACGCCTCTCTCACCAAATCATTCCTCTCCCTTCGCGCTATTCTACATCAAGAACCTTCCTCCAAACTCATTGCTGCTCTACCCAAAGACCACGGCACCGAAGTCGGATCTTTCGGCGCTAGATCCTGGACGTTCAGGGTTTGGACAACGCGCATAAGACATACAGATCCGTTGCCTGTGCAGATTGCCGCACTGGATAGGCAGAGCGTCTTAAAGTTGATACGGATTATTTTGGGAGGCAAGTTCATCAGGCGCGGTTATGAACTGCGCGAGAGAACGAGCCGATGGATTTGGGCGTTGTTGGCCAGGTTACCTGATAGGGGGGAGTTGGGGTATGACGAGGTTGGTTGGGTGAGGGAATTGGGAAAAAGGGCGGTGTTGATGATGGTTAGTATGGCACATATGGATGCGTTGAGGGAGGAGGTTGAGGATGTGGATGGTGAGGATTTTGAGGACGACGGAGAGGAGGTGGTTGATGATGATGGAGTTGGGGTTGGGCTGCCTTCAACTGAAGGAAATGAAGAGACGGCGCCAGTTGAGGAAGAGCCATCTGGGGAGAATGCCACTATTCGCCAAGACGAGGAGGAAGGAGAGGTTGATATGGATATTGATGATGGGGAGGTGTTCGATGACGACAACCACGGACCTTCTGCTGTTAAGGACAGTGAAGCCGAAGATATCGCAGCTGTGAAGGCCCGCCTTCTTGCCAGTCTTGAAGAGACTGAGGTATATAAGGAACAAGTAGGCGAATCTCGAACTAGGGAGGAAGAGGAGGATCAGGAGGAGACGACCAGCCAGAAAGCTGCGGAGGATGCCAGCAGAGCTACGATGAATATGCGGGCGACTTTGAACATGATATTGACTGTTGCTGGTGAGTTTTATGGGCAGAGAGACTTGCTTGAGTTTCGCAATCCCTTTCCCTTCATATAATTACTTTGGATGGTAAGGTGTCATTTTTTGGACATAGAATGTGTGCAGTAAGTAGATATTTCTTTATTCAGAAATATAGCTTCATAATTGAATATATTCCCTCTTCCACATGATCTTCAGATGATTTGATGGTGGGGCATGCAGACCCCTGCGAACCTCTGAGATAAGATAAGCCCCGCGTTCCACTAAAAAGTTGATTGAGTAAATCTTCGATTTTTGCGCCAGCTACCTCGAGTGGTTCTACACTACTCAGCACTTTCCCAACATATAGAAAGTGCTCCAACCCCGTCGCCAACATGTCTATGATTACTAGCACCGCGTGGGTTCCGAGAGGCTTCGCCGCGCCATTCCCGAACAAATACAAATTCGACGAGGAAGAGTTCGAGCGTATCGCTACCCTTGCAAAGCTGCAGCTCGACGATGCGCAGGAGGACCTAGAGGAGGCCCAGGAGGCGGAAGCCGCCGAGAACGAGAAGGCCTTACCAAAAAAGTCAAAAAAGGAAGAGGCCGCTGCCAAGGATGACGACGCTTCAGATATCGAAATCGATGATGACTTGAAAGAATACGACCTTGAGCACTACGACGACACAGATGAGGAGGCGGGCGAGAGTCAATCGATGGGCATGTTCGGCAATGTCAAGTCGCTGGCCTACTACGAATCAAATAAGGAGGATCCGTACATCACCCTCCAAGACGACGGCGCATCAGACGACGAGGAGCGTGAGGAGCTTCAGATTCTTGCAACTGATAACCTTCTCTTGGCCGCAAAGGTCGAGGATGAGCTCGCTCACCTTGAAGTCTACGTCTACGAGGACGCAGCAGATAATCTCTACGTCCACCACGACATCATGCTCCCCGCGATACCGCTCTGCGTCGAGTGGATCGATTGCCCAGTCAGCAAACCAGGCGTCGACAAGGACTCGGCCGCAAACTTCGTCGCGATCGGCACTTTCGACCCGGATATCGAGATTTGGGACCTCGACACGGTAGACTGCATGTATCCCAACGCCATCCTCGGTCAGGGCGGCAACCCAGAGCAACAAGACGGCGAGAAGAAAAAGAAGAAGAAGAAGAAGTCCAAAAAGGCAAACGACGAGTATCACGTTGACGCCGTCCTCGCCCTTGCAGCCAACCGCAAGCACCGCAACCTCCTCGCCTCAGGCTCAGCAGACAAGACCATCAAACTCTGGGATCTTCACACAGCCAAGTGCGCCAAATCATACAGCTACCACACTGACAAGGTCTGCTCCCTCTCATGGCACACTCTAGAGTCAACCGTCTTGTTGTCAGGCAGCTACGACCGCACCGCCGCGATAGCAGACATGCGCGCCCCCGGCGAGCTCCCAACCCGCGTAGGCGTGGAATCAGACATCGAAACAGTTCGCTGGGATCCTCACAACCCCAACAACTTCTTCGTCTCAACCGAAAACGGCATCGTGCACTACTTTGACGTTCGCAACGCATCAAAGGACCCCGCAGCCTCAAAATCAATCTGGCAGCTCCAAGCGCACGACGAGTCCGTTTCGTCCTTTGACCTCAACCCCGTCATCCCGGGTTTCATGGTCACCGGTTCGACGGACAAGACGGTCAAGTTGTGGGATATCTCCGCTACTGGTCCTTCTCTTGTTGTTTCTCGCGATTTTGATGTCGGCAAAGTTTTCTCCGCGCAGTTTGCGCCCGATAAGGAGGTTGCGTTCAGAGTTGCTGTTGCTGGCAGCAAGGGTACTATGCACGTTTGGGATACGAGCACGAACGCTGGTGTGAGAAAGGCGTTTGCTCAGAGGGTGCCGGAGTTGAATACTGCGGCAGAGGATAAGCCTGAGGATCGGATTGTGGGGATTAATGAGGAGGATAGTAGCGAGAGCGAGGATGGGGAGGATGATGATGATGAGGATTCCGATGAGGATGGGTCTGGAAATGAGGATGGCGAGTCGATGGATGAGGATTAGAGGGTATATTACCAGTTAGGCAGTCAAAATTGATGAAGTTTCGGGCATAATCATGATTGACACGGCGTCTTGTTTCGTAAGCAAGCTGAGGATAGTCTGCTCATCCAAGACAAAGAGCAGTGTTACTCGTCATTATTCTGTATCGGTCATATGTCCTATGCTTGCGCAACCATGGGTATCTTTTTATGTCATTCCTTCCTCCCTTCAATATTACACACGTCTTTTCATACATAGACATAGCATACACTTCTTCTTCCCTTCCAATTCTATACATCCCACCCGCACTCCCCCGCAACCCGCCTACAAAAACTCTCCAACACCCCTCCTCCAACCTCCCTCACAACCTTCCCCAGCCCCTCATCCATATAAACCAACATCAAAAACAAATACCCAAACACGGCCGCATCAAACTCCCCGGCTCTTTCCCTTCCAAAGAACCATACAGTCTCGCTGGTCGCCAACCCCCCCGCTAACGCTTCTAACGCCTCTTTTGCTTCTGCAAAGATTCCTTCTTCTTCGATTTGTTCTTTTCCTCCGTCGGGGTGTAAATTCTTTGATTGGAGGATCGAAGCTGCTGCTGCGGAACGGAGTTGGTATCGTAGTGTGTTTCGGATTAAAGTTGAAGAGGAAGAAGGGCTGATGTAGAGTTTGTTTAGGAGGAGAGTGTGTTGAGGGAGGAGGTAGAGGGAGTAGAGGAATGCGTTTCGGAGGGGCGTGAGGAGGGAGAGGAAGGCGTCTTCTTTCGTTGATGTTTCTGCTGAAGTTGTTGTTGGTAGTGGGTTTGTGCCTTTTTTAGAGATGTAGTCTGGTAATCGTGAAGTGGATATGGGGTTGGAGTTTTGTGGTGTGAGGAGGAAAGGTAAGGAACCGGTCGGTGAGGCGTGGTTTGTCGAGGGTAAGACTCGGTGTGGTGTGCGCGTGAGGCGGAGGAGTGTTTGCCATTTTAGACAGGTTGGATTAAAGGATGGCAGACCGGTGAGGGCGCCCTCTTCTGTGGAGAAGATGTAGAGCGTAGGAACGGAGGAAGAGGTGAGGGTTTGGGTTCGCGCGGGCAGGTCGTTAGAGGGGTATGTGACGAGGGGGAATTTGTTGAAGAGTTGTTGGATTGGTTTGGGGATTTGGAGGACGGCCCAGGGCGCAGATGGTTTTGGAGGGGTAGTCGTCATGGTCGCCGGGATTGTTTGTTTTTTCGTACGGTTTTCGTGTGGGAAAATGTGATTTCGAGGACGGGCGATTGTGGGTATGGAGACGGCGAGTTATGCGTATCGCGGATATGAACGTTGTTAGTTGAGTTTGGTTCGAGTGTCAGGGAAGTTTCAAAAAAGTCATGAGAAGATCATCGCAATTGAGAGTGGTCCAAGCTCCATTCATCTTATCGATAAACCCCTCCACAACAGCTTCGCTTTCATAACGTCGACATATCATACAGTTTCTATCTACGCCAGTCTTTGAGCATTTTGGTATAACATCTAGGCGTAATTCTAGATTGGTACCCCTCTGGCCAGCATTATACAGGTTAGCAGTTTTACCCCTACTTATGCCGCCTCTTTTTCTCCTCTTCAGGCATACTGTTGATATTTCATCCTTTGCCCCTTTTCCGCCAGCCCTTGTACAGCGGTGCTTTGCCCCCTCTCACGTCTCATTTATATCTATTACGCCTTGGTTCCCCCTTTCCAGGCATCCATTTCACCTTGCAGTCATATTTAGCTCTTTCTCATTCATGATCATCCCCCTGGAGGATATAAAGTCTATTTACCAACACTACAGCGAAGCAAACCAGCTTTGTCCGACTACTTCCTCCGCTTGGAACTGCTTGCGATAAGCTTCTTTTTCTGTGCCTTGGGCATCTTCTCGGTCCGTTTGGCGGCCTTTTCTTCCTTCACCGCCTTCTTGTGGGCTGCCTTTTCCTCCTTATCGACATGCTTCTTGCCCCTTGGCCTTCCTTTCTCGAAGATGCTTTCGTCTACTTCACTGCCATCACTTCCATCCTCGCTGCCATCCACAGGCGCCCCGTCCTCACTTTGTTCATCGGACTCTTCTTCCGCGGGTGCTTGCCCAACAACCTTATCGGCGAGCATGTTCTTGTAGACCAATTCCTCCTGCGGCCGTTGCACATCCCGCTCGATATCATATACTTGATCAAGCGTTTGCGGGATGTACTGATTTCTGAAAACCTCGTTATCAACCTCCCGCGCCGCCTCAGCCTCCGCGCTCTCTTCCAGTTGTGGACGGGTTTCGTAGAGGTGCTCGATGGCTTGCGCAAGCTCTGGCTCTGCAACGGGCCCCTCGGTAGAAGTAATGAAATCGAAAATCGTTCGGTCCTGCAGAGTATCCACGCCCTTGCGTCTGAAAAAGTCGCCCACGTTCTTGATATCCATTCTCAAAAACTCGAGGGCGCGCGGGTGTTCGTGCTCGACCGACTGCGAGACATCGATGATGTACAGCTGATTGTCGTGGTAAAGGATGTTGTACTCGCTCAGATCGGCGTGTACGAGGTTGCACACCTGGTACAACCTTCGCATGAGGCCGAGAAGCTGGATGTATAGTGCCCGCCACGGGTTCTCGGTGCCCTCTTCCGAGAAAGTTGCCTCACGAAGCTTGGGGTATGCGTATCCGCGCTTGTCACCGAGGAATTCCATCAGTAGAACGTGAGATTTGAGCATCAACGGCTCAGGGGAGGGAATGCCCGCCGCCTGGAGACGCTTGAGGTTACGGAACTCCTTCTCGGCCCACTGTTTGACCATATCCCGGTTGTTGCTCTTGTTGGCTCCCTTCTTGAAACGGTGCTCGCCGGTAACGTACTTCTCTCTGTCCTTGAAGACGAGAATGGCTGTCTTGTAGATCTTGATGGCTCGTTGAATCGGCCGGCCGCCGTCTTCCGGCTCGAGAACTGCACCGTAGACGTTTGCTTCCTTTCCGGTACTGATCGCTCCGTGGATTTCGCTCACGAGACCCCGAGAAATCATCTTGAGCAGGATCATTCGGGTCCTCTGGTCCAACACCAACTCGCTCGTCGCACGGTCTGCCTTATCCTTCTCACGACCCTGGTCCTGTTTCCCGCCGTCGAGCTTGATTTTCGAAGCATGTCGGGCGAGCTCTACGTCGATATCGTCGACCCGCGCGGAGGTATTGGCTGTTGGCTTCTGGGCATTAGATCGGAAGACACCGCCTTGCATTTGTCTCTGGCGGTTGAAGTTTTTTGTGATATCGGTCGATGTAAGGGCGTCACCATCCTCTAGGTCGTCTCCAGGCTGGTAAATCGCATCTTCGTCTGAATCGTAGTCATCGCTATCCTCGTAAAGGTATTCGTGAGGGGCACCGCTCGATCTCAACTCGACGGGGACCTCCACAGATTGTTGATAGCCGTTTTGGTATGTAAACGGGGCCTCGTGTGGCGCCACGGTTGGCTGGTTGCTTGAGGGGGGCGCCATCTTGGAATAATTGGACGAGTATTACGGTTATTGAAAGGTCGATGTGAACCAAGTTATGCGTGGGAGGATGCAAATCAGTCATACAGGAACTTTTTGGTGGGCCTTCTTTATCTTATCGAGCCGCGGGGTAGTATATCCACACGTCTACACTAAGTGTCATTGACAGGAAACTTTCAAGCTCCATGATACCTTCTTTGCCCCCTTGCCATGCTCTCTTATTACCGTCATAATGCATGCATTATTTTTTTCTATGTCTAATGAGTGTCATAGGACGCATTTGACTGTCGTTTAGACTAAGTGCTCTTTTTGAGGCCCACTTCTTACTAAATACATAACTATCTATTAAGATTAGACCTTGTTCAAATAGCCTGGCAAATTCTGGGTGGGTCTCAGCTGGAGACACCCTGCAGATGGAAATCGCGACTTGCAATTCGCGACTAACAAACAGTTCATGAAGCTTGGACCAAAATCTAATCCAATTCACCATTTTCGACATTAATCCTTAATTGCATTAATCTTCAGCTCCATCAAGATGACAACTTCGAGTGGTGTCTCGCTCTACGCCGAGTTTCTCCCCAACATTCGGCAAATCTCAGTTGCAGCATCGCTCCCCAGCCCTAGCAATGGCAGGACGAGACTAGTGGTACATTCAGATGGGGCCACAGCTGAGCTGAAGTACCTCGATGAGGGTTACACGCTATCACTGCCATCGAGAGCGTCCGCCGGGGACTATACTGTTTATGCAAACCCGAACCAGAAGGACAGCACATCATTATCATGGCGATTACCCGTTCATATCATCGTCCCACAACAGCCGCGCAGCCATGACCCCAACACTGACGCGGTTTGGTCTGCGACAGACTTTGAAGCCGGCTCGGAGGTTTCTTGCAGGAAATGCAACACTGTCGTGGTAGTTTCCGGTGCAACAAAGGTGTGGAAAGATCTGCCAAGCGAGAACTGGGCCGAGATGATGGAATTCTGGCATTGCCATAAGCCAGCAGATCACCCTGATCACGACCACGATGACGATCACAACAACAACCAAACAGATGCCTCAGGAAAAGCCGACGAGCAGAGTCTTGCCGCTAGAGGGTACGGTGCATCTTCATTCGTCTCAGCTCAAAAGGGGGTCGGATTTGTCGATCTGACGACTCTGATGTTCACCGAGAGTGATTGTCAGAACTTGACAGTAAGCTTCTTTTCTTTTACCCCTTCCACATTCCATCAAACTCCCGGGCATGAAGAAGGAGACTCAGCCGGCATAACCTGCCGTTCAATGGCGTGGTCACCGATACAACTGCCCAAGATGAAAGTACTAAACCGTCCTTGCTGTGTAAAACGGCGCCATTGGACTGATTCCGAACCTCCTTCACGGGATGGGTCACTTCTTTCTGACGGTTGGGCGGCCTCCACGTTATAGCGGATCACTCAGTAGTCAAGAGTGTTCTGGGATTAATAGGAGGGACATGCTATATCCGAACCGTGTATCAGATGAGCTGACATATAGCAGTACTCTTCATCCAACTTCGAAAATGGTTCACCGAACATACAAGATCTCTCGCTCACAGATAGCGACGGGGGTGCAAAACGCACCCTGAACGTCTTTTGTGCCTCCTGCCGTACGCAGCTCGGTTTCTACGTCTTCAGATCGGCTGGAGTTACCCTTCACAAGTGGCAAATTTCCTGCAGATCAAAGTCGGGTGTTTCCCCAGGAATGCCTGAGTGTCTCGCAAGCACCATCATTTCAACTACAGCCAGATCAGGTTCTTCCAAGTCCCTCATAATGCCAATTGACCGAGCTACTGCTCAAACAGATCCGAGCACAATCAAGCAGAGCGCCATTCACATATGGGTAATGAATAACAACATTGTTTATACCTCGAGTAGCATACCGGACCGCAGCATTCCGGCCATCAAGCTCTTTTACCGACTGATATCCCGAGTAGAGGCTGATCAAATGCTGGACAAGGTAGACCAAGAGGCGCAAGAGATAAACTTGCCTCCTGAGGCCATTGACGAGGTTGTTCGACACCTTGAGGCCAGTAACTCATTATTGCCAGTGTCGGGACGCGAATTTAAGGAATGGGTCCAACACCTCAATAGCAGTGATCTCCAACAGCTAGTGAAGGAACGCCAGTTTAGAGAGTGGAAGGTCGGGTTGCTGACAAGGATCACAACCAGTGTCGAATGAATGTGTTATATCGCCATAGCAGTTTCTGGGCGTAAAAATCCCATCAAATGAATAAGAGTATTTGCTTAGCACCAAATTGCGGATTTTGTACAAGATGTGACTGAAGATGTCCGCAAGGCCTCCTTTCCTATGGTAATGTTCTTTAGAGCTATTAAGTCAAACAGGCCTAATCATATTGCCAGACAGATAGGAACATATCAGATGCTCTGCCCGCACTACTTAAGTAGTTTCCAGACGACAGAGATCAACAAACTCGGAGACCTTTACAAAAGCATATCAAGCACCAAGCTGTGTGGTACGACCGGCTTTCTCCTGCCGCAAAGGATATCGTATTTCATTGTGCTGGCAGACATTTAGACTTCTAGACAAGATCTCCCTCGACTGTGTGGCTTTATTGCAGCAATCAGAAGCTTATACTTGGGAATTGCGAATCGAATACAAGAGTATGAAAAAAGGAATTTTCACTACGCCGAACGAGGCCCTTCCTGCCAATTCTTCACGCATGGCTCGAACAGGATCAGGTCAGACGAGGGACGCCCGCGCCGGGCACGAGTTGCTGTGGCTCCCATATATTCGTGCCTGGGTCGACAGATCAGCTCCGGCGCGGTCGCTGCTGTGCGGGCTTTGGCGTTCTAAGCTATAGGAAGAGTGGGTAAGAGACAGTGATTTTTTGTTCTCCTTTCTGGTGTCTCCCCTTGCCTTTGCATCCACACCCCGGAGGCGTTTGAGCAGGAGCTAAACGTGGCAGCATACACTCGCGCCCATTATCCCGTTGCTATACATCGCTCGACGGAGTGAATCCACGTCATCAGGGCGACTAGGACTTTGGGATCGATCTCGATTCCGAAACTACCTATCTTGCGTCGACACCCATGAGTTTCGGCATAATTGCTGCTGTGAATTATATTTGCCTCTGGCCCCCTTTTCTTCTATTCATGAAGACAGACGCTTAGTAACATGACGCAGTTCATCTCTTAACGAATAAGTGAATATCGTTGTCGGCCTGCGTCGTATGAGTTTCTATTACCCGGAGTGATGAGTTAGCTCCCTTCCTTTACATCGATAAGAGAATCGACTCATTCTGTCATATTATTTCTCGAGGAAACCCAACACCATTTGTTGGCAGATCCCACGGTTGCTCTTCAACCTTTTGCAACAGCATTGAAGAAGCTTCACAGCCCACTCCTCGACTAAGTCTTTTGTGTTGAACAAGACGTGCTACGAGCATGTGGATGGGTTCGGGGCCATCAAGATTGCATAGGATTGCACAAGACAACAATGCCGACAGTTACGCAACTCTGGTAGCAGAGGTTGACATCATGGAGCAAGCCTCGAACACAAGGTTTAAAGCAATTTGCTTATCAACAGGATCGCTCTTCAGATCCCTACTGGCTCCAGACCGGCCAATCCACTTATCCCATCCAACAAAAATGGTGACAAGACAACCTAGAACGTCCACAACCTGATCAGCATCATCTTCAAGACCATGCCCCCGTCGAGAACGCAACACCACTGAGAGTATCCCGTATATTGCCGTGCTGGAGCCGGATCCATTGCGCCAGGCTTGGTTGACGTTTCGAGCCGTGATGCAACGCTTCTGGTGTGCTTGTCCTCGATATCACGCAGGTTTAAGTTGATGGCATCCATGCTGGTCGAACTGATGTTGGATGCTGAAAAAAAAAAAAAAAAAAAAAAAAAAAAAAAAAGTTTATTTTTTTTTTCCGTCACTTTAATATAAGTTTGGTGGGGGCGGGGGGCCGGGGGGTACCCGAGCAAACCCCCCAGTCACCCCCGTGGTTCGCCGGGATGGGGAG
>MU858889.1:160838-174591 GCA_033297175.1 Cladorrhinum sp. PSN332
CAAACCCCCCGCAAAACCCCCCACACCACCCGATCACCCCCCCAACAAAAAAAAAAACCCCACCACAAAACAAGAAAACCCTAATTATTTTTTTTTTTAAAAAAAAAAAAAAAAAAAAAAAAAAAAAAAAAGGTGATGAAGGTGATGAACTGTCCGTATTGTTCGACGTTTTGTGGCGCAAGGAGACAACTGGGCAGATGCTCTTTACTACTTCTTTCTCTGAAAGAGAAAAGAATCTCACAGGAGTCTTTCACTTCTTACAGCCCTGTTGACCGAGGCTTCTCCCCATCTACTGTGTGTCACGGCTAGATGTTCGAGTAGAGAAAACCTGGAGCAAGATATCTCTGGGGTGATGTCTAAAATAGAAAACGTAAGACTAATACAAGAACGATCTGCATTTTGATTGAGGTTTCGTATTTGTGTGCCGTCTCTCTGGCAGTGTCCACGTTGGTGGCGTTTGAGCCATAGTCGCGATAACGCCCTCCCAGAAGCAGCGTTTTGATGAGGTGAAGTCGGTAAATTCTGTTCCTCTGTGTGAAGGCATCATGGAATTTATCCATGTATGTACAAGGCCCGACTTGAACACAAGTTTGCGGGTGTGTACGTTCCGCAATTTGTGCCTTAATGTACTTGATGCAAGATAATCATGCAAAACAAAGTAAAGTGCCTTGAAAGCGATATCCAATGATAAATATGTTTTCCGCAATCTAAACAAGTCTCTAGATATATCCAAATTCCATACTGCGAGAATTGGTTTCCCTATTTGGGTAGACCCCTAGCATAAATAGCAAACTTGAGCTTGGTTGTGGGGTACCTTGCAAGGATTGCTTGCAGTGGGGCAGGTTCAATAATCAGAACGATAGCAACACCCCCATGACACCAGAAACCAGAGACTCCGAAGAATCTTCATACAAACACAGCAACCGCAATCATGAGCAAGTTCGGTGTGATGGTAATGGGCCCTGCGGGTGCCGGGAAGGTTTGTCTCATATCCCATGTTTCAAGCAAACAAGCAAGCAAGACAACCAACTTTCTGACCTCGCTATCAATGTAGTCCACGTTCTGCGCATCTCTAATCACCCATCTCCAACTAAACCGCCGGTCATGCTTCTACGTCAACCTCGATCCCGCCGCCGAGACATTCGAGCACGAACCAGACCTTGACATCAAAGACCTTATATCCCTTGAGGATGTGATGGAAGAGCTAAAACTGGGACCCAACGGAGGTCTCATCTACTGTTTTGACTTCCTCTTGCAAAACCTCAGCTTCCTTGAGGAAGGTCTCAACAGCGTGACGGAAGAATACCTCATCATCTTCGACATGCCTGGCCAGATCGAGCTATACACACATGTTCCCGTGGTGCCGACTCTTGTCAACTTTCTCAAACAGCCCGGCTCCCTCGATATCCGATTGTGCGCTACATACCTCCTCGAATCTACTTTTGTCGTCGATCGCGCAAAGTACTTTGCTGGGTCTCTCAGTGCGATGAGCTCCATGTTTATGCTTGGACTGCCGCATCTCAACATCCTCAGCAAGATGGACCTCGTCAAGGATAATATCCGTAAGAAGGACTTTAAGAAGTTTCTGGTGCCGGATTCTACGCTGTTGGAGGATGATCCCGCAGACATTGCTGCCAGGAAGGCGGGTATCGACGTTGATGCTCAGGTTGAGGATCCTATGAACAAGGATGCGATGCTGTCTGGTGCTTCGTTTAAGAGACTCAACACAGCTGTTGCTGAGTTGTTGGAGCGATTTAGCATGGTCAACTTCCATAAGTTGGATTGCACAGACGAAGACAGTATTGCATCTATCCTCAGCTACATTGATGACTGCATCCAGTGGGCAGAGGCACAGGAGCCTAAAGAGCTGGCGGATGAGGAGTATGAGGAGGAGTACGAGGAGTGATCAAGGGAAAGAGCTCTATGTCTTTTTTTTTTCTTTTTGTGGTGATCTGGGACAAAATGGAGTTTTTGGTATCTTACTCTGGGCACCGGGGACATGATCCGTGGAGCATAGCGATGGCGTCGGTTATATACTAAAAAAGAGGTTGGTTGTTTGGGAAATGGATGGCCACTGGGTCAATGTACTAAATAAAAGCAGCGAATTGGTATATCTGGGTAGAAATTCCTCAAAACAAATGAATTTTCAAGCTGTGCCTTGGTGAGTGAGTGATGCTCAAGTCAGTCCAACTTGGACGCCAAAAAAAAATTTCTCCACTTTAAAACCTTCCCCAATCAACAACACCAAATCCCAAACTTCAGTCTCACAACAAAATCTCATACACATCCATCCGTCAATCGCAACTCACAGCGCAATTTTCTAACAGCAAATCTCATTTTTCCAATCATCACAATGGTCCGCCTGAAAGACCGCTACCTCCTCGTTCACATAATCTATACCGACCCCCCAGCTGGACAACCCAAAACTTCTTCCATCCCCGATATCCTGCTCTACAACCAGCCGACAACAGACGCTCTCAAACCTCAACATCTACTCAAAAGCATACGAGATGAAGTCACCACACTTTTTGGCGATTGCGGCTCCGGAGCGGTCAACAGAAGCTTGCAAGGTTTGCTCTCTCATCTCAAAATCATTCATTCTCTCTGTCATGTATCTAATCATTCGACAGTCAAGTATCTCTCCCCTGCCACATCAACTTTTATTCTCCGCGTATCACGCACGCACTACCGCCTCGTCTGGGCTGCTCTCTCTTTCATGCGCGCTGTCCCGCTTAGAGACGGGAGACCATGCGTCTTCCGTGTCGTTCGCGTCAGCGGCACGATGCGCAAGGTCGAAGCGGAGGCTATCAAGCGCTCTAGGTCACTCATCCTCGCTGCCAAGGAGGAGATGAGCGGCAAGGGGTCCTCATCGGCATCTTCAGACGCGTTGAGTGCTTTGCTACGGAGTGATGCGCAGCAAACGCGGAGCATGGCTACTCAGGACAACTCAGACGACGACGACATGTCAGAAGGATGAGCCTTTTCACTTTTGTTTTCTCGCTACTTTGATCCCCGAGTCTACGAGACTCGGTTGTGACGGGACAGCACCAAGATCGCCGCCCTGCGCAGCCCTTTGCTCCTCCATCACCTTCTGCGCCCTCTCCTCGTCCTCCCTCTCCTTCTGATCCCAAAAGTCCTTATTATCAACCCACCTATCCTGCAAATCTTGCACATCCAACAGCGAACTCTCATCCCGCATCGCAACCTGCCAGACCGTATCGTTTGCGCCCTCCGCACTCCCAAAGACGTACCCGCCCGCCCGATCTATTACCCTGAGCAAATGCATCATGCTCTTTTTGTTCTCTACCGCCAGCACCTCAAAATTCACGAGGGCGAAATTGTCGATTAGTTTTGCGATTGCTTCGTTTAGTGGAGCAAATTTATCGCTTCGCATCGCGGGTCTTTCGGCTTCGAGGGAGGGCATGATATAGCTGAGGTCTTGGACTTCGGTGTAGTAGTCCAGGTTGAAAGGCAAGGGATCATAGTCGGAGAGGCGGTCGATCTTTGTGAGGACGTTGATGTGCGGGAGGTCCATCTGGAGCATGGCACGGAGGGAGAGGAGGACGTTGGAGATGTAGAGTGATGGTTGGGTTAGGCAGAAGCAGTCCGAGAGGTGGACTACCACTAGCTTTACTCATCATATATCAGCATTTAATCCCATCACGTAGATGCTTGGTAGTGGAAATAAACATACCCGATACCCCAACTTCCCCAACTTGTTGAATATATTCCTGAGTGAAGCATGGTGCGTGTAGAGTTCGACCTGCCCTGGACAGTCGAAGAGGACGTAATCCCCTTCTAATTCCTTCAACCCATTTTCCAGCCATTCAAAGTTATTCTCTAGCTCTTCGAGCGCATATAAGATGCCGCCGTTGGGACCGAGCCGATCGTCTGCCATTATCTCTTCGAGGGTTACGAGATCGCGGATGTCGAGGGCGCACGGGTAAGATGTTTGATCGTTGGCGGGGTCGAGGTTTATGACTGCGCACGCGCGGCCTATTGCGCCCATGAATTGGGACACTATATAAAGAAAAAAAAAACAGACATGAGTTTGAGTATCATTTGGGGAGGATTGGAGAAGAACGTGGACGCACTTCCATCGCAGTAGGTTGATTTGCCTGCTCCTGGAGAGCCCAGGACTAGTTGACCGAAGGACATGATGAGGGGTTTGATGGATATCTTTTGTATCGGTCGTGGTTTCGATATGGCGTTGCGAAAGTTGTCTGTTGTGCAGCTCAAGGAATCATGTGAAATTGCCCCGCCATTTCTTCGATGTTCGAAGAGACGGGAGACAATGACGCTATTGCGGCTGTTGTGGGGTCCCTTGAAATTGTGTGGGGTTGCACCAGGGACCATGCTGCAGTGGGATGGAAAATAATAGCGGTGAGAGATGGCAGAAACTCATTGAATGAATGTTGCATGTGACAGTTCCTTTTTCAAAGGGATAAAATGTAACAGCGATGTACCTCTGAACTCCCAAACGCCTTTGCTATGCTTGATGCTAATAAAATACCCTAAAACCGCGGCTTCTTAAATGGACGACTTCCTCCTCCCTCCTCCCGCGCCCTCTTTCGTTCAAGCTCCTCCTTCATGATCCGTTCTGCCTCGCTCACCTTCTTTGGTTGTGCCGCCATCACCTTCTTGGGCTGCCCAGAAAACGCATTCTTGAACACATTCTTCGGTTGTGGTTTGCCAAACTTAAGTGACACCGGTTTCATCGCGGCAGGTTTGCTTCCCTCTCCCTCCTCTTTTGCTGGTTCAGCAGCCCGTATCTCCGTCGCCGCAGGTGTCCCTTCCCTTGAGTTTGGCTCAGGAGCCGGTGTCATATTTGGTGTCTCTTCCTTTGCCTTTTTCCCAAAACTCAGCTTGATCTTCTCACCCTCCTGCCTCTTCAACTCCTTCACTTCCTTATCGTCCTCCAAATCCACTCCCCTCGCCTCCGCAGCCTTCTTTGCTCTCTCAATCTGTGCCCTCAACATCTCCAACTCCCTCTCCTCATCGCCTTTATCCATTAATTCCTTCTTCCTCGCCTCCTCTCTCCGCTTCATCGCCTCCGGACTGTCATTGATCCAAGCAATAAACAAGCCATCCTCCTTCTCCTCAACCCTGCATATCCCCTCTCTTCCCAATTGTTTTACAAACATCGTTAGCGAGCTCCATTTCGTCGCGTTCAAATGGATGTGATCCCTTCTCTGAATCACTTCCTGGTAGAATCTGTTTGCGTGGATCTCTTTCTCGCCGTGCGCCGTCTTGAGCTGTTGGATAAACTCGCGCTGAAACTCGTTGGAGAATTCGTCTTGAGCGCCCTTAAAGTTCTGGCCGACCTCGAGCGCGCGGCGCGTGTGCGATTCGGATTGGACGTGCATTTTGAAGCCGTTTTCATCTCGGCAGGGCTTTTCGCAAATTTGGCAGTACCATCGAAGTCGAGTCAGGCCTTTCTGCTTCATCTTGTTGGCGAGATGCTTCGTGCTTCCTACTTCTGCTCTGCCCATCTTGAGGAGTGGGACTCGCTGCGCGGAGTCAAGCGTCGGTTTCGGTGTTGTTGTGGTTGGTCAAAGATCCCTTTTCGGAATCACACAAGCAGTCAGTTTTCGAAGAGGGTGGTCTGGGCTGGTCGATGTCGCGACAAAGCAAACAATAATCGCCCAGGGATTTGTTCTGATCGGGGTCTCTCTGCGGAGAAACGTGACTAGTGGCGACCTCCCGGAGGTGTCGATCGTCAGTGCCGACTGATGGTCTGGATTGATGTCAACCTGATTGATCAAAGTTCATGATGTGGGTCTACAAGGCTGAATAAGGAGAATTGTCTGCGCACGAGCCACATGGACCTGTCATCGACGTAATTGGTTCCACATTTTTCGGCACTCTTCACCGTTTTCTGTCCACCTTTTGGAAACATCCATCGAGTTCTGAACGCCGACCATGCCGACGTGGCAATGGAGCACCATCGGGCTTGGTATTCTCTGGTCAACTTATCATTGACTCTCACGTAACTCTGTAGCGGGCAAACATCACCTCATTGCGCTCCAGTTTGCTTTGTAAGAATGATGTGTTTGAGACATCAGTGGCCTGGTCATTGACACCAAGAGACCATCAAGAACTAAAACAATTGGCAAGGTCGATGATACAGATAGCTTTTGTTGGGATTTGGTTCGTAGCGGACTCGCATGAAACGGACACCAGAAAAAAAAGAGTTTAAGCTTTGCCCCTCCATACCCCTCTCACACACGCTTTTGGAACCCCTCCAGCCCCTCCATTGCTTGGAAACTCTCCTCCTATCGGAGAATCAACCTACGCAAAAAATCCCGCGCAAGGTCACTTCAAAACCGGACTGCTCGTCTCTTCAAACACTCGCACGAATTTGCCATATAAACCAACCTGTTGTTCCCGACTCGTTAATTACCCCATTCAAACAAGCTCGAAGCCGAAGCTTCATCCCCGTACTCGATCCACAAGTGTCCACAACAAATTTCCCATTCCCTCTCCGCATCGCAAAGTCCAACCGGCAACAATCTTCGGGAAACCGAGTTGACTTGAAAACCGGAGCTCCGCAAACCAACCCAACCCCTCACATATACCGACCGAGTTTAGACACTTCAAATCCCGGCCCGGAACCTCGAAGTATCGGCCATCCCACATCTCAAACCGCAAACACAGACACAATGGCTAAGCAAGCAAACCTCTACTCATTCCCCGACGTCCAGTCGCTAGCCCCTGCGCTCCGCGCCTACGTCATCTCGTGCCAGGACGCCGGCATCGCCCGCCACGGCGTCTTCAAAGTCGCAGTCTCTGGTGGCTCGCTCCCCAAGACCCTCGCAGCCGCCCTTCTCTCCCCCTCTTCCTCCGAGACAGACACAGTCAAGTGGGACAAATGGGAAGTCTTCTTCGCCGACGAGCGCGCCGTCCCTCTAGACCACGAAGACTCAAACTACGCTCTCCTCAAGAGTGAGCTCCTAGATAAGCTCCCCAAAGATGCCACCCAGCCTACCATCCACCCGATCGACACCCAGTACCTCGATGACGCTCAGGAGTTGGCCGATCAGTACGAGCAGGTACTCGTGCGCAGCTTTGCGAGCAGGGATAGCGTCAAGTTGCCCATCTTCGACTTGTTGCTGCTTGGTTGTGGGCCGGATGGACATACCTGCTCGCTTTTCCCTGGGCACGAGCTGCTGAGGGAGACGAGCGCGTGGGTTGCGCCTATTGAGGACTCGCCTAAGCCTCCTCCTAGGCGTGTTACTTTGACTCTGCCTGTCGTTACGCACTCTGTGCGCGTTGCGTTTATTGCTACCGGTGGTGGAAAGAAGGAGATCATGAAGGAGATCTTTGAGGGGGACAGTGGTCTTCCTTGTGCTTTGGTGAACGAGGGCACCGGGGAGAGGTGCAGCTGGTTTGTGGATAACGCTGCTGTTGAGGGCGTCAGCTATCCCAAGAGGCCATTCAGCTTGTAGAGGAGGGAGGATTTTGGGTCAAAGTGAGGGGTTCTGTTTTCTAAGCGGTCGAAAGATATATGGAAAGAGACACAACGAACAAACAAGCGGCGTTTTCTTGATGGGTGCCAGGGGCGGCGGGCGGACAACTTGCGTAGAATACATAAATCTCGCGATTGGGCTGACTCAGCTTGAGTTATGAATTTTGATATCCCGGGGCTATTTTTGCTTGTCTATCTATTATTATCGAGGATGGAATAGGACTTGTTCTCTGCAGTCGAATGTTCATTCTGCTCCCATGTTCCCTTCAAATTTCTGTGCACATGGACACACCCAATTGATGACCGTCGGCAAGACAGCGTGGATGGAACAGTGCTGCCAAACTGCATTCTTCTGCGCAAGGAGACGGCTTGAACAAGCCGATGGCAAACACATCTCCATGGCTGCCATTCTTGGATACAATGTCAGTCCTGTAGTAGAATCCCGTGTAGCATGAGCGTTGCTCGACAGGAGATGCAATTGAAGACAATTTCCAATCCATGGAAGTGTTTATATATAGGATTGACGACATCAAAGGTCACAAAAGATAGAAAGTGATCACAGCAAGAAGAGGAACAGAAGTCGAGTGGAAAAACATGTAATATTAAATATCTAGTATCTGACCAGCAGACCATGCAAGAAAACGAACCTGATGACCAGAATGTTAGCACAGCTGGTCTCCCAATGACAATCCGAGTGAAGAAGTGATTGGTGATTCTTTGATCAGACATCCAAGGAAGAATTCGCTCTCATTTATCACCAAGGTAGCATACCGAGTGTGAATCGAGTGGAAACTGCGAATGTGGGAAATATTTCATCATGGAAAGAATCGGGAGGAATGTGTTTTGTGTATGCAGTGAGAGCAGAAGTTGACTGACCTTGTGTGTGAGGATGACATGACTGCCTGTGGGTTAGTAGGCAAGATGAATTGCGACTGAGAAAAGATTCTGCCTGATGAGTCCAATGGTCAGCACTTGAAGTCGAGAGAAACTTCCCAACGGTGGAGACCACCGAAAAGCATTGAATGTTCTTTGCCAAACAAAGTCAGACAAAGTTACTGGCAAGCAACAGGAGACCTCCCGTAGGAGTACACCCGAGGCTGTTCTCGTTCATGGTCGGTTCAGAGAAAACGAAGACATGGTTTTTATCATCATGGAGATGACAAAGAACATTGATTGATGCAAAGTGAAGGGAGCAAGGAGATGCATAGCTTACCTGATGCGATCTCCCCAACCAACCTGCACACACTGACATTCTCCGACCTCGAACCCAATCCAATGGCAAGTTTAGTAACACTGCGAGAGCGCATGGCAAACAAGCGAATGCGTTGAATGCTGCGCAATTCGAGTCATGGCCGCACTGGCGGCCTGTCAGAGAAGCGGAATCGAGATCGGAGAGAGGTTGTGTGTGTGTGGGTTGTTGGATGGTTGGGTGATTGACGGGAGAAGAGAATGAAGTTTTAAAAAAGTTTCAAGAAATAGGCTGAGCAGATAGCGATAAAGAAATTTTGGGGGGTGGAGCAGTGGAGTTTCCAGGTGGGGCGGCGCAAACACGCTGCACGTGATAAAGAAATTTATGGAACACAGCACGTCAACATGGGTCAGAGTCTCAGTCTTCTCTGATAAGATAAGCTTATTGCGTACTGCGCTCGCGCCTGGAGAGATCGACAAGACATCAGAAACCATCATCGACGAACATCATGGCAACGCCCGAAACCGAATCCGCAGCCAAACCGAAGGTCGTTTTTCGCGCTGGGAAAAAGCGAAAGGCATACCGTCAGCGCGCTGAGGATGAGATCGACGAGAAGAACACGGCGACCGATGATGGAACTCCAGCCGCGCCTCCCACGATGGATGTAACATCAGAGAATGAGGATGAGAAAGGGCTTTCTGTAGCCGAGGCGCTGCGACTACGTAATGCTCGAAAGCATAAACTTGGAGGCGTTGGGTTCCGTGCTGGACAGTCCTCCAACAACGAGAGTGCGACAGCCAACTACACTGAACAGGGCATGGTTCTTCATGACGGCGCAGATGGGCAACTAGTTACCGATATCATTGGGGGAGTGAATACACGGTTTGCGCCACAAACAGGATTGGTTGGCGAGATAGTCAATAAGCACATGTGAGTTAGAACCCTTCACAAGATTTGGCGAGTGACGACTGATCAAGCAAGGGAGGAATATGTAGAATCCGAGTTGGCTAGACGGAAGCGACACGCTGCTGAGGCGTCGGCGCGTGAGGAAGAACAAGCGAAAAAGAGTGCATCCGCATTCAACACCCAACTAGAGTCGGCCACAACAGGCCTTATTCCACAAGTTGTTGATTCACAGCGAGTCCTGCAAGGCAAACTCATGGAGATCGACCTGGGAGATGACGCTCGTGCACGAAATATCGAGATGACGGAACGTGCTCGGAGGCGATTGCAGGGTCAGATTGATGAGGATGAGGAGTCAGGGGATGGCCGCCAGAAGGTTCGCATTGGGCGGGATGGCAAGCCCTGGCGACCACGGAATCGCCGGAACAGTGATGATATTAAGCGCGACCAGCTGGTTGAGGCGTTCTTGAGTGAAAACAAACGTAAGTTATTCCTGCAACTTACAACCAGAAGACCAGCGGCTAATCTGTGACCAGTCGACATGTACGATGTCACATCAAAACAAGCTGCAGCTGCAGCTGCTCCCGACGAGGACGACGAGTACGCTGCGGACGACAGAATCGCGGAGGAGTTCCGCCGGGACTTCATGGATGCAATGGCTCAGAGGAATCGAAGGAGGAGGAGACCGGCGACAAATGCCAAGCAGGCTGCGAAGCTACGAGAAGATATTCTCAAGGGGCCTAAGCTTGGTGGCAGTCGAAATGCCAGAGCAGCTGCACGCGATGTTTTGCTCAAGGAGCAACAATCCAAGAGGAGGTGAAGCAACAGTGGATGTCATGATGCGCAAGGGTTATCTTTGCTGGGCTGTCGTTTGAGACGGCCGTTAGATAGCAGATTGGAATCAGTACTATTTGCGGGAGCGTTCTCAGGGACTTCAATACAGGTACATGATCCCTTTATCGCCTTGATCATGATAATAGAATCCCGAAAGTTGGAGTTGCTTCCAGACCCTCTCCAAGACCCCAACTGGTTCCTCCCGTTCATGCGGGGAATGTGGAGAGATGGACCTCTCTGCCGTTCTCATGTAAACTGTGATTGGAGCGCAAATCAAGACCCAAGCTTGTGAGCTTGGCAACTCTCCCATCTCCAATTCATCAAGAAAAAAGACAAGTCCGCATTCGCGTTGTCAACCCACCACCAAACCTCACTGTCTTCAGCACATAACACACAATCCAAACAATCAGCAGGATGGCAACCAAACTAACGAAAAGCGAATCCATTGTTGCCACCCTCCTCTCCCGCGCGCACGAACTAGACGAAGCAAACCGCATCTTCACAGAAAAAGTCCAGCAGCGTCCCCTCTTCTTGCGCCCAAACTCACCTCCACCGACCAATGCCCGTGACTCCCGGCGAAAAGCACGACAAGAACAAGAGAAGTTCAAGAAGTCAAAGAAGGTCCTCTCCGCAACCGAGCGCCGCAAGCGCGGACTGTACAAGATCCCCTGCGAAGGACAGAAATACGAGCTGTTCGAACCACTTCACCAACTATGGCTGGGATACATCCGCGAGATTCTGGCGAATGAAGTATACACTGGCGGGGAAGGAGCAGCTGCCAAACTTGCGAGTGCAGATTTCCACGGAGCGGGCGTGGAGGTTGTTAGGAGTGGGTGCGTGAGCCGGGTTGGGATTAAAGGGATAGTGGTGAAGGATAGTCGGTTTGCATTTGAGATCATTACGGGGAAGAATGTGGTGAAACTTGTGCCGAAGGAAGGGACGGTGTTTAGGTTTGGGGTGCCGGTTGTTGTGCCCAAGAAGGAAGGGGAGGAGGCGGAACAGGAGAGAACGTCAAAGATGATGTTTGAGGTGCATGGGGAGTCATTCCAATTTAGGTCGGCGGATAGGGCTTCGAGGAAGTTTCGGGCGCATTTTTCGAAGAAGCTTTGATCGGAATGGGTGTTGGGAATATGGTATATGAGACCATGGATGACCAGAAATTGGAAGATCCATTGGTCGTGAGGATGCTACTCAGATGGAAGCATGACACAGGGTCCAGTGTCGGTGATTTGAGGTACATGTACATGGTGGCTGACGAGAGGGTGAGTTCCTGCTCGTATCAAGTGTCTGTACATTTCTGACTCTTCTTCTAGCATAAAGGCAAGAAGCTACGGGGAGATCATCCCCTTGGGTTCAGATTGCACAACCCATCGTGTTACGCACGGTTCACTAACTTTTCTCTGTGATGACGGAACGGAACAAGACACTTTCGCCCCGAAGATGAACAGCGAGGCGTCATCATACTGGCATCAGTCAGTTCTATTAGGATAGATAGCCAAAATGCAGTCTTCACCAAGAATGCCGCGGTAAATCGATATTGTCGTCCTGAGTGAGCTTGATCTCACAAAGATTGCGCAACAGCATGATGTTTCGCCTAGCTTTCTGCGTTGCAATCATCGGAGCCCTATCAGGGCTAATATTAGACTAGTTAGTTTGAGCATATCCTGGATTGAACAGCTCGTGAGCATTCAGATTCGGGCGGGAGGGTGAATATGTTGGGTCACATGTAAGGTCTGTGAACTCAAGAATGGTTTGACACACCATACCAAAAGATAGGTTTTGGACAACACAGGGCCTAAGGAACTCTTCAAAGGTGAAGCTCTTCACCTTCAATATTTACAATCATTACACACACTTCGTTACTCATTCCATTCCTCAGTAGTTAGGAATTATTTACTACTGCTCGAACCGTATTCGAGCCCTTTGCGAGCCCTGCTCGAGCCCTTCTCGAGCCTTCTTCGAGAGACACGACATTTCACGATGTCATGTATATATGTTAACATGTGGATATATAAGGTGCAGGGTAGGTAGGCACTGGGTAAGGACCCAGTGCATGCAGGTTTCCAACCTGCTCAGACTTGCCAAAGGAAGCCTGTCTCCCAACCAAGCCAGACCTTGGTGTCTTGCCTCTATAGGCTTAGTTCAATCTAAGCCCGGTCACAGGTTTGACCTGTGGGGAAGGATGTTACCTGTACACGTGTAGAGGACTGGGAGCGGCTCTTGGACAACTAAGCCAGCCAGCTGGAGCGCCAGACCGCCATTGCAAAAAAGGAAAGGCTAGTGCGCAAGCGCATAGCCGAGCTTCGGGCCATTCAGCAAGGACTGGATGTCACTCCCCTCGAACTCGCTGCGACTGCAATGCCGCCCCCTGAGACGCAACCGGCGATTGGCACGGGAAGCGCTAGGGATGCGATTCCCTTCTGCTACATATGCAGCTCGGCTGGCCATATCGCCCCCGATTGCCCATAGGCGATGTGTAGACGCTGCAACTAACGGGGCTATACGGCGGTCCGTTGCGAGAACCCCCCGAGCCGTGACCCGAATACCGACCCCCTAGGGAAGCCGAAGGAAGTGGCCACCAGCTACTCCGTAGGAAGAGGAAGAATATTGACTTGGTGGAAAAGCCCATACATGGGCAGATGGCTCATGGGATGTGGCTAGTGGAATGTGGCTTGTGTGGATGGTTCATGTTTGTGATCTTGTGTATATATACAGTAGAGACCGAAATCAGTGTCCATAATTTCTATGTTGAAACATTCTCCGCATGGGCCAGTTTCACCCCTGGCTGCGGCTAACACAGTGTGTGGATGCCCACTCTGTACGGGTACAAGTCAGCTCCAAACCTGGCTCCAACCTTCGTAACCATCACACAAATACACTAGCCGCTTTTGGCACTGCCACGGCTGGCAAAATTGCTGGCCCAATCATATATGCACATAACAGCGACCCGATAGCTGCATAGATGTGGACTCGTATCACAGTAAGCATAATGAAGAACAATTCTCCGGATTAGGCCATAAACGAAACGACGAACCACAGTCTAGCTACTCCACTCGGCGACGGCGGCCAAAGACGACAGCGTGTCTGGATGCTCTGCACCAAGTAGTCGCTGCCGAGCCTGGGCACACTCTTCCATCAACGCTAAAGCATCCGAGTGTCGACCTTGGCTTTTCCAAGTAAAAGCGAGGTTGTTCATGCTCGTTAGCGTAGAAGGATGATCGGCCCCAAGCTTGGTCTTGCGAGTCTCCATCACCTGCACGTCCAGCTTCTCGGCCTCCTCCCACCGGCCCTGGTTCCTGTATGTCGACGCTAGGTTGGCCATGCTCGTCAGCGTAGAAGGGTGATCGGCCCCAAGCTTG